>JAQQZZ010110795.1:0-15456 GCA_030265115.1 Mopalia vespertina | reverse complement strand
CAAACGTTAGACCTTCAAGTATCATGTACAACAAAGCTGACCTCTTCACAAACGTTAGACCTTCAAGTATCATGTACCACAAAACTTACCTCTTCACAAACGTTAGACCTTCAAGTATCATGTACCACAAAGCTGACCTCTTCACAAACGTTAGACCTTCAAGTATCAAGTACCACAAAGCTGACCTCTTCACAAACGTTAGACCTTCAAGTATCATGTACAACAAAGCCCACCGTTGTACATAAGAAACGTTACACCTGTTTCATTTACTATCCCGAGGCGTCAAATCATCCAGTTGTATTAAGTAATTGTCACCTAAAAACATCCATTCGAAATGACTTGTTGTCTAGTGGGCTTTTAACAGTTCAACAGATTTGTTCTATCTTGCAGAGATAAATATATTTAAGCACTTTGAATAACAGCGTTACTTCTTGTTTGACAAATGTGTCTTAAATGTTCATTGTCTTGATTTGTCAGCAATATCTATCCATTTTTTTTAAAAACAAGTCTTATTTTTGTGCTGACCGCATGTCTGATTCCTGGCTATACTAATAACCCTCCGTAGAGACTTTTTGATCATAACTTTTCTTAATATAACCGTCACTTAATATTACATGGTGCATGTTCTGACTCTGACTGCCATCCATTTTCCCGGGAAAGCTAGCGTATTTCCGGACAAAAATCAATTGACAATCGACACGTTTGGTACTATTAATGATGAAGGCATACTTCGCAGCGATATCAATAACCTTCTATTAGCTTCCATCAATTAAAAACTCCGTACTTATTTTTACATGGTGTACGTTCTGACTTCCAGTTTTCGCATTTATCTAATAAATGCTTCAGTGTGCATTTAATTTTCAGAAAGAAGATAAATCAAGTCATACGAAATCGTTACAAACAACAGAGTACGAAGCTCCTGGGATGAGTGATAGCTTTAACACTTGCCAGAATTACAATTTATTTGTTAAGACGATTCAACCATCATGGATGGATGCAGGAACAATGATCTTAATCCCACTTGTTTTCGTTGCAATAAGTCGGTCAGGCCGTTTACAGAAATTGAATTTAAACAGCAAAGATAGATCTGAAATGTTCAGTGATGGTATGTAATTATTGGTTGAATGATTACCATCGGTGAAAGGTTCTGTACAACATAGGGGACAAATTATATGTTAGGATGGTACGCTCGTTCAAAGGTCGAACACAACGTTGGCAGAAATGAAACCAAAGACATCAGCAGGACCTACCATCTCGTTCTGAAAATAGAAAAAGTCTTTACACTAGAAATCCTATGACACAAAGGCGAATTAAAGATACTCAATCGCATCAAACATAAGTTAAGGTTTAAGTGACGAACAATATAATTAACAAACTTCACAATAATACATGTTGTCAAAGGTAACAAGTTCATTTAGATTACAGTATCGAAGATTGATCAGTGTGCTGAGCAGACAGCATTTCCATTGTTCCGAAGTAATACATACGATCAAAGTTTAAAACTTTCCTCAGTCCTGTCTGGTGATATTTAAGCCTGTCCCAAACAAGACCCGTGCACAATATTACTGATATATAGCTCACAACTTAGAAATGTTTTTAAAAGTGCTCATACCTACCAACAGGTTTTTTTTAATTACTACATTACTAATTTCTGAAAGGTTAAATTTTTGCATTTAATGCCGTTAGTATTGTCTATAGGTTTTGACTTTTTATTAGTTTTTATTTTTTAGTATTGGGTACTTAAATGCAAGGTTTTGATTGGAGTAATGAGCGTTGAAGGAATTGTTGCCGAATCAGACGTTGGCATAGCAATAACCTGAAGTTTGTTTGTATTGTTTGATTGGGGTTTATTCAACGGAATTTCATTAATACGACGACAGATTGTCCACTTTAAACGGCTTCTGCCTTCAATAGTGTGGAAAACCGGGAGGACACCTCGTAAAGTATACCGCACGGTCGACAGACAGACTAGAATCCGTGAACAGTGCATCGAATTAGGATAATAAGAAGACACGCTAACAATTAAGCCACGGCTGATATTTCACAGCAATGTAATAACATTTTTGTAATTACTCTATTAACTTTGACCTTGCTGGTATTTGCTCTCTTAAGTTTAGCAGATAAACGATGACTACTGCATGTCTACAAAAACTACAAAATTGATATCTTGCATTCAGAAATTTATTCAGAAACGTATATTTGATATAGTAGCAAAAGTCCTCTAATTTTAATGCATAGAACATTGACAAATCACGTGTTTGATTTGTTTGTTTGTTTGATTGGGGTTTAACGCCGTACTCAAGGGTATTTCACTTATATGACGACGGATCGTCCACTTCACACTGTTTCTTGCCTTATTACGGTGGAAAACCGGGAGGAAACCTCGTAAAAAAAACACCCCAGCGATTGCCGCAGCCACATCGTGTGACTCACTCATATACCTAATGGTCGACAGACGGACTCGATCCAGTGAACGGTAAAATGGAGTAGGATTAGGAAGCGCACAGGCTACCACTAAACCACGACCGCGGGCCTCGCGTGTTTGAAATGTTCAAGCTTAGTAATCTCAAATGTAGTCGACACGAGGGCTGGGGACAAAGTACTCAGAACTCAGACCCGTGGTACTCGATCGTTTGTCACGGGTATGAATATAGCTTTATTTGCACAAATAACAGCAACTCTAGTATCAGAACCGTCAAAAACTTTGTTCAATGACATATTCCTTTGACAGTCTTTATGTCTCATACACTGTAAAAAAAAAATACAATTCCATAACGCCATAATGTTAAATTTTCATTAACTTTTGTGGAATTGTTCGTAACCTGTTCAGGATAATCCATAAATATATAGAACATATCCATATCCACAAATTCCATATCTTTTTCCTTTAAATTTATGGAATATTCCGCTTTATTCGGGAAATTGTTTCATTAAGACAATTTTTTCAGTGTATCCAATAAATACAACCCAAACACCAGCATATACCCGAGTTAGAATCTTAGTGGAGACGACAAAATATTTTGTCACTACATTAAAAATAAACAATCATGTTGTAAATATAAGATATATCTGGCAAATTTATATCAGTAGCCAAAAGTTAGCACGTTTGATTAGAATCAACATAAATTATACAAAATTAACGTCCGATCAACTGGCGATACTTTTCTATGAAGAAACTAAATGCAGAGATCATATATTATAACAAACATTATTTTTCTAATTTTCCTAGCGGGATCTCGTATAACTCTGTCCGTCCGGTTGTCACATTCTTGAGATTCCCGAACATTGCCTTGTTGTCTGTCGCTCAGGCTTGTCCACGAAACTACATTTTCTAATATCATGCCACTATGCTTTTTATTCTCAACTCTAATTGAGCGTTCACCTTGACTGGGTGAAATGTTAACCTTATTTGAAGGGATGCCAAATCGACAGAATCGTCACAGGCAGTTGGTGATGTGTAGGCTTATAGAGGAAGTCTCCTTCTGACCATACACACATCTAAACATGTCAATATATATATATCATACACAAACGATTACACCTCTCTGGCATGTTTCAGACATCAATTTAATTATTCTTCGCCCGATTAGAAATAGGCCTGGTTAACGCATTTGTAACGCATGTTATATTGTATAGAGCTATCTGAAGAGGCGGCGCGGTGGTTTGATAGACTGCCTGACATCAATACAGATAAAACCGGGATGAAACCTACTAAAAACCATCCCGCCAGCTTCAGTGTATAAGCATTTAAGCAATAGGTTTGAGTCTTAAGTCAGTATATGAAAATTAGCAAAACTTTAATTATAACATAGTTAAAATTGGTTTAATATGAAATAGGATATTTGATAGTTGTCTCCCTTTGATAACAATTTTTAAAAACGGGGTTTTCTTTGACCAGCTGGTGTCGATAAAGCCATTAGACCCTTTATTTAGGTGTGGTTTCTAATCTTGTTCCCCTCCTTTAAGCAATTCAAATTCATCATGAATTTAATTTTAATTATCTGGTTATCTATGTATATATGTCATTAAATGTGTCCATTTCAATAACGATCTTAAGAGGCATCAAAAGAATTTTTGTTTCTTTTCACAAATATATCTCGTTTGTGAGCACATCTAACGATTGGCATAAATAATTTGTTTACTTGTTCAAGTGATTTCCTGAATTTATCATCAAAACAGTGGAGAAACCAAGATGGTAGATTAGTTATTTCTAACCAATACAAGCGCCTGTTGTAATCATGTAGGTCTGGTAGCTATAGAACCTCTACATACCAGGGTGGTCGGACAGAATAAATTCGGGTAAAATTGGCTTATTACAATATGTTAACACTGTATTTGATTGAGTCTAGCACGTCGCTGTGAAATGTATTCGTCGTTGACAAGCATGTATTGTGATTCCGTATGTAAACATACTTTTCAGATTATGTAAGTGATACGACAGTACAATAATTGAATTGCATGTTACGGTTGCCCCCACCCTGAGTAACATTTGAGACTTCTTTCGAGTGTGTCTGGTTTTACAATTACATATCATGTTAGAGATACGTGTTAAAAACATTGTTTTCATTGCTAGTATACCAAAGCTACTGCTGACAGGTATGATTTCTATTATAAAGTTAAGTGAATGACAGATATGGTATACGCTTGATCTTTTTTCCCATAAAATGGGCCGCGGTCGGAGAACAAAGTTAATTCGGAGTCCCGTTAGCGGTAAAAGTGCGTTGGCTATTTCTCTACCAGTGGGATCGGTGTGGACTATAGATGTAACCATTGTATGTTCGTCAGTCCGCCCGATTGCTTCTGTGTCAGTCGGTTTGTGTGTCTGTTCGCGTGTCTGTCTGGAAAGCAATAAGTTTCCCAGTTTTTTGTAATGCGTTCATAAGTGGATTGAAATCAATGTGTATGCCAACTTTAACCTCAAATTTGAGTTTCATACAGATTTATTAATTTCTTGGAAAAGTTATAGTATTTTATTTTTTTTTGTAACCCGTTAAAGCATTACTTCTGCCACATGCAGTTGAGGATTGATCTTAAAGTTTGTATGCAGCTGATAATGGAAACTAAAGTTTGAGTTATGCATTATTTTGTACCGTCATTTTGGTTCAGACAAATCTGAATGATGTCAGTTTTCTGGACTGCTTAGAATGATAGGGGACTTATAATGGCAATAAATACAACCCTAATTTGACATCAGCTCCAATTTGGCATCAATTGTACATTAAACACGTGGAAGAAAGCGTAACTCTCCGAGTAGCTCTTTGTATAAATAACAAATGAAAAGAACTTCCACTTGCAACAAATACAACTTAATTAGTATCTCATGAAGCATTAAAATACAGGATGTTGGTTTTAGCCAAATGAAAGATATATTAAGAGATAAAATATACTAACATGGCTCGCGGGGAAAGTTGTTAAAACCTTAATACATAAATCAATATGACACGCTAATATTAATGAGGACATCTCCACTTAAAAATAAGTAACAATTAATTTTATGCGGAATAAAATATATTTTTAAAAGACATATTCATTATACTAAAGTGGTCTAATAATACACTTTAACTCAAAGCAAACGAACAAATCATTTTCAACGCACCAGCAGTTATTAAACTTAATCTGCTTAAGCAGAGAATGAATGATTATAATTATATACTAACCTTGTCGTGTAATTAAACACAACATAATTGTTTTCTCATAACAAGAAGTTTTAAGTCCACAATTATTGATAATGTGATGTTTTAAAACGTGTTTTCAGCAGTTGAAATGTTTTTTATATATATTTAATAAATCGATAAAAAATCTATTTATCAAAGTGGAAAATATAACGCATTTAATTGGTCAGAAACTTGATGGCGTGTGGGGAGGAAGTCAGTGTGCAGCTACGTCACAACTTCCGTTTTAGATACCTGAGCAACTAGCGGGAAGATCTTCACTGACGTCGTTTTATTTATTGAAACATTATTATTTTTTGTTATTTAGTACAATAAGCTTTGTTTAATACCACAAATGCCGACAACAGACCAAACAATTAACAGGTGTTCCCTTATAAGCCCAAAAAACCCCTGACATTTGAATGGAAAATTTAATGCTTTATGGTTATGTTTTTTCAACCATAAATTTCCAGAAAATTATTTGTATATCTTTTCAACGTGGTCAGATATTATTTCCTGTAATGTTCTTGCCTTTGGTACAATCCTTACTCAATAGTTTCGTATAGTTTCCTCATTTTGCCATGTTTATATGCTCACTTGTGTTGTATGTATAGGTATGTATATATGTAAAATAATATAACCACAACTATAATAACTATTAACCACAGCATGTTAACGTAGTTGTTTTTGCCTCTCTGGAATTTATTCCCGAAAAAATAAATTGTTAAAGCGATGCTCCGGGCTGCTATAACCCCTATATCCGTTGAAAGGTTACTATTAAACACACTGAAATATGATATCGACTTTTCGTTTCTTCATCTTATAAAATCACTTGAGGGTTACGAGTATATATACCTACCTACGATCACTGGTAGCTGACATTTTGGGCGTGGCAACCCTATTCATGACGTCACGCGACTCACACTCTTCTGTGTTACAGGCTAATAACATGTGTGAACCAATGACCTATATAGGTCATTGGTGTTAACTGTCAAAGGTTTAAACAGTCGACTCTATGGGTCTCGTGACGCAGGCCTAGTGTGACAAGAAAGATATTTCATTGGTCAATATTTGTGGAGTACTTCTGTTAAGTGATTAAAGTAGCAAGACAGGACCGCGTGGATGAATTTGACTGTAGTTTAAGCAATACCCAATGTTTAATATCCAATTATAAAATGGTTATAGTTCGTATTTTATGGCAGAGGAGTATCGCTTTAAACTACAGTCAAATTCATCCACGCGGCCATGTCTTGCTACTTTAATTATTGAACACCATGCAATTTTTTTTATCCCATCGGCATATTATGAAGTAGGGATAATGCTGTCACGACGTCCGTCCGTCTATCTGTCCGTCCGTCCGTCCGTCCGTCCGTCCGTCCGTCCGTATAGAGGGCGTGAACCTGATAAAAACAATACTACTTAACACAGGTATTTCACATTTTGGAAACACGTTGTTCTTGTGCTAAACTATATTCCTATTTAAATCTGGGCCATTCCAATCAAATTTCTGGTTTCCATGGCAACATAATGATGCATAATTTTAATAATAGTATACAGACGACGTGAACACGTTTAAAACCATACTGCTTAATGTAGGGTTTTCAAATTGTAAAAACACATGTCTGACACTAAACTTCATTCCTATTTAAAAAGGGGGCATTCTAAACAAATTTTCCGTCTGTCTGTCCGTCCGTCCGTCCATAAACAGGGCGTAAACAAGATATAAACAATACCACTCAACACAGGGTTTTCAAATTTTGGAAGCAGATTGATCTTACACTTAACTACAATGGGCCATTCCAATCAAATTTCTGGTTTCCATGGCAACATAATGATACAAGTTATAATAATAATAGTACTACAGACGACGTGATCACAGTGTACACCAAACCGTTTAACGCAGGGTTTCAAATTTTAGTAACACATTGGAATTACATTAAACTTCATTTCTATTTAAAATGGGTCATTTCAATAAAATTTCTGGTTGGATAATGGTGAGATTTAACTATTTCCATAATTAAAGCGGGGTTGCAGTGGATATATTGATTGTTTTAGCTTGTTTCTCCAACAATGTCTCCAGTATTGATAGAGTAATTCCGATGGAATTGTATGAGTCACACTCCCCTATTGTTTAAAGATACTTACATATTTCATTGTTCTTAAATCAAAATTTGTTTCAATTAAAGGTTGACCAACATTACACATTTTCAATTTTTTAGGCAGCTGGATATTTCGTAGCTGTTACTCAAAGAAGGGCGCCGTCTTAGTAAGATAGTGAAGGCGCGGGTTTACCCAAAAGTTCCCAGTCTGCGTTGAAAAGCTAGATGGTATACTTGATGGTTACAAAATGTTGTCATACAACAGAGAACCGAATATATTTTCTGCTGCCCGACTAAGTAATTACACCGAGGGAAATATATATATATAAAAATGTATTAGAGAGAAAAGTTACGCTCTTTACATGATATTCACCGACTGCCATTCGCTTAAACACGTTCAAATAGTGCAAATGTTTATGTACGATCAAGAGATTCCGGCGTATATAAAAAAATAAATGAAAGACGACTACTATCACTTGTTGCTCATAAAGTCTTTGGATATGAACAGCCACATTTGAGGTGGTTTGTAACTTCTTCTGCAGGTGCTAATTTATTTATTTATAATATTTACATAAACATGGGATTATTTTATTTCTGATGCAGTGAACGTGAATCTAATACAGCGGAAGAGGCGGAATCGTCTTCAAGGAATAGAGCAGATCGGCCTGGGAAAGCTCCACCGCATGGCGATGCCAAAGGCCTCAGCCATTCCATAAACCAGGTAGAGGCAGATCAAGAGTTCCAGCCTCCTGTGATTGTCAGGACTGGTGTTCTGGAGATCGTCATTGTGTTTTTTTTTGCCGGCTTACAGATTTATTTCCCCTTGATTCAACAATACGTATATGGACGCATCTTAACAGAAAAAAGCAGTGTGGATCAAGACGAAACGCTTACCTGGTTGACAAGTAACAGTAGTGACAGAAAAGTCTGTTTCAATATGTCTGATGATGATCGGGAACAGAAAGCTCAGAAAGACTCTGCACAATGGCTCCTTTATATTGGACTATCAAACGTAATTCCAGGTATCTTCTCCACTCTGATTTTGGGTGGGATAACAGACTTTCGAGGTAGAAAACTTGGCATGATCATTCCAAGTGTAGGAGCCATCATAAAAGTCGGTGTGACTATGCTTGTTATAAAGTTTAACTGGCCACTGTATGTGCTTTTGATATGTGGTTTTATTGACGGCTGTTTGGGTTCATTTGGTACCTTTTTCACAGCAGCATTTGCTTACTTAGCAGATATCACAAGCCCTGGTAAACAACGGACCTGGCGTATCACTGTTGTCGAGGTTTTGATGGGCGTCGTCTCGTGCGGAGTTTCAGTCGGTGATGGTTATTTCATAAGAGCCTCAGGATTTTTTTACCCCTTGGCGTTGTCAGTTGGACTATTTGTCGTTACAATAATCGTAATTATATTATGTCTTCCTGAAACCGTTAAAGCAAGTCCAGATGTTCGTATCCTTAACAAGAAACGTTTGCTGAAAAGTGTTGTTGTTTATCTGAAACCAAGGGAGGGAACTCGACGTTTTCAAATGATATTTTTGCTGCTGGCTTATCTTGTGATCCAGATGGTGTTAATCTCTAAAGGTGTTAATGGTACTTTATTTCAAATGGGGATGCCATTCTGTTGGCGATCTGTGAAACTGGGCATATATTCCGCTGTGGGAACATTTACACAGACCTGCAGCATGTTGATTCTTCTCCGCCCTCTGACACGGTGTATGCACGAAAACGTTGTTTGCATGATGGGCATATTATCAACCATAGGGGAGCTGATTTTATTCGGACTGTCCATCACTGATGTCATGATGTTTCTAAGTAAGTCGTTAAATATTAAATAGCATTTAATAATTAGTTGATAAGTTTGACGTTCACAAACAAGACTTAACAGGCTTGTAGGTATTCCGATTTAAATTAGAAACTGTTCTTTGTTACCTGTAATTAACAAATCGTGTAATATTTTGAAAATACTAAGATCAGGTTTTGTACAATTATATATCTTTCATATAATAAATGGTAGGCTGTATCATACAGCAATATGCCAAATATAGCTGAACATTATCCAGAGACACTTCTTATTTGGCCGCGTAGATATACAGATATACAAGTAAAGACATATTATCAGTTTGTTTTATTGTTTACTTAGTTCCTCAGTCTTTTAAGCAAAACCGGATAAGTCTTGAAAGTATACTTACAGAACTCAGAAAACCATCAGAATCGTGCTGGGTAGATCTGATAAGCACAACTAGCCCATTGAAACATCACGGCATCCATGTCCCAAATTAAATAATATGTCAGGAAGTGTTCTTAGATGAACAATTTCATCAGGATTTTTAATATCTTCTAACTTCAGGTCCAGTTGTAGGTTTCTTCATCCTAATGCCTGGGGCCATGATTAAATCTGTTTCGTCTGATCTGGTCAACAACGAGGAACAAGGTATGTTAAATGCCTATCTGAAACATTGCAGCAGACCTAGCGGATCTTTGAAGTGGAAAATCTTTTGTCTTCCGATTCAGATGAACTTTTAGTGTCAAATGAGCAAGTATGTAGATTTAGACATCCGTGACAACTGAAAACTCTATCGAATATGATAATAAATTCTAGTTTGTTATTCCACATCCATTGACGAGAAATAAGGAATTTCTGCATGTCGTTTTCACTGTCTATTATGTCGAATGTCCCTGGATATGAGTTTCAAGGTAGAACATGTATAACATATTTACATATAAATTGCAGTTACATGGTCTCGTTGCACTGTTTCACTCTCGTTTTGACTTGTCCTTTGTATTTATAAACTTACATAATGTTATTCTTCATATTAAACATCTTGACTTTGATATGTCTAACGACATCCGATTCCAGAACAAATAGGCTAATTATATAAATTATATAATTATAGATCCGCCTGCAGACATTTAGATCATTTCAGTCAGCTCGAGTTTATGGCAATAACTAAATGGAAAACGCTACTTCAAAGTATCTCTCACGGGTTCTAATCTCTAAGATAAATGTGAGAGGCACACGATGTGGCTCCGGCATTTGATGGATTACGAGGTTTCCTCCCGGTTTTCCACCGTAATAAGGCAAGGAACAGTGTGAAGTGGACAATCCGTCGTCATATAAGTGAAATACACTTGAGTACGACGTTAAACCCCAATCAAACACACAAACAATCTAATGCAACTATAGTTTCGTTGAGACTATTGTACATTTTCCTTGTCCAATCTCGACAGGAGTTTGACGTTGAAAGAAAGATATATAGAAAATTAACTGTGTGTGACACCGACATAAACCAGGGTGTCTACC
This sequence comes from Mopalia vespertina, assembly GCA_030265115.1. Classification (NCBI taxonomy): domain Eukaryota; kingdom Metazoa; phylum Mollusca; class Polyplacophora; order Chitonida; family Mopaliidae; genus Mopalia; species Mopalia vespertina. Next base: position 4,397 of record JAQQZZ010110795.1, on the reverse strand, counting down.
TATAACAATGATCGGTCCTTTCGTCATGCGTATACCTCCTAAATATTTCAGACATGCTTTCTCGTAATAACTCAACGGATGGGATTGCATTTCACCAAATTCAGTCAAACAATGTGCCCGTTATTTTGTAATTTTACGATATTCCCGTCTGCATATGTTGTGAACACTAAACTTATTAAACAAAATCACAAATTAACTTGAAACTTAGACCGTAACTTTCTTATGTTAAGATAATGGATTGTATTTGATTTTACCAGATTCTGCAAAACAATATGGCTGCCATTACATAGTTTTACGATGTTCACACCTATGCATTGTGAACATGACAACCTGAGAACAAATTCACTAACTTCAAACTTAAAATATAGCTTTCTCCTATTAAGACAAAGGATGTATTGAATTTCAACAAATTCCGAAAAACAATATGGCTGCACCCAATGCTCTATTTGCAATATTCCCATCTATATATTCCGCTGTGAACACGGTAAATTGAAAACAAATTTAGTAAGTAACTTATTTTTTCTTACATTAACTAGTTAATGGACTTCTGACACTACGGATGTGGTTGTATTTCAGCAAATTCCACTAAACAATATGGCTGCCATTGCTTAATGTTTTGGTATTCATGTCTATGTATTGTGAATGCAATAATTGATAACAAATTCACCTATACTATAACTTTAAACTTTGAATGCTGCTTTCCCCATGTTATGACAATGGATTGGAAAACAATAACTAAAAAATTAACCGATTTGAGACTTGTAATAGAGCTACCACTTCTTGGAATGATATGATGTCATTACTTTCCATCGAATATTACGAAACAACGTTGCCACAATTGCCTAGTTTGCTATATTCCACCCTATATCAAACCTTTTTTGAACACAAAATGCACAACTTCACACCTTATTTCTATTGCAACAATGGATGGGACGGCATTCGACCGGATTGAAGCAACACACAATAGCATGGCTGGCATTGCGTGTTTGACCAAATCAAATATTGAAACATTCGTTTCATTTTTGTGATTTTATTATTTAAGCAAATTTATCTTGAATAGATCGACTGTTTCTCTTAAAGGTTTGCATTTAGCTTCATTCAACTATTATCAAAGTCAGGATTGTTTTCCACCAAATTGCACAAATATCTATTGTGATAAGCGCCATGGGCTTTACTCTTTAAATAAAGAAACTGTCTTGCCTAAGCAGAAAAAAGTAATTTGAACTGCATGGAAGGCGAACATAATTATTATTTTATATAGAGGGTGTCTGTTAGCTTCTCCGCTTATTCAAATCCTTTGATTTGTGAACGCGTACTTTTATTTTTTATTTGTTTGTTTGTGTTTAGGTTCCTTATTCGCTGGACTGAGCACTGTTCAGCTGATATGTTACGGCTTCGGTGCGTCTGTGTTTAACTCAATCTATGCTCAAACTGTGGCAAGCTTTCCTGGATTGGTGTTTTTGGTCATGGCTGGAGTCGTTTGCATCGCCTTCATCTTTATTGGGTAAGATTAAATTCAGCCTTAAAGCTGATATGATTGTGATTTTTCACCAGGAATAGAACCTAGTACCCGATAAGCAACATATAATCTGTGATTGTCCCTAACAAACAGACTTGAGACTGGAGAACAATAACGGCCTGTGTTTTATTCGTGTGGTTGATTATTCTCTAAAATTATTGGCTGTCCCTGCATTATTTCAGCTACCGATGTTCCTGCATGAGTGAGATCATTATAAATCCAGTCGCATTACATACGATTACATTACTTATATAGTTTTTATTGTAGAGCATGATGCCTCCACGTATAGTTCTATAACGTCGATGGGGAGTTCACCTGCTGTGGCACCATACCAGTGAAATAACGAAAAAACAAGCAAGCAATAAAATAGGCCTCTAAATAATATAAGTTCGCTAATTGTCAATTGTGGGACAGTAAGATTGATCTTTAAAATATATGCTGCTGATGGAATTAAGTGATATATTTACGAAGGCAGTCTATAATATAAATCACAATACTGGAATACTTTCACAAACATATGGCACAGAACACACCATACTAGCTTACATCGTTTTAGTTATGTTTTTAGTTTCCAATTCTGTTTGCCCTCTGGCTAAGAGCAGTTTGTCTGAAGAGTCGCAATGCTGTCTTACTTAGCACTGGAGGAATATTAACTTTCCAACATTATGGAATGCTTCACATTTTGGTTGTGCTAGTGTCAATTATTGTTGAACACATCGCTGTCATATAAAACTATAACTTTGTACAAGATTTTTAACGGCCAAGCTCCACAATACCTCAGAAATCTGTTCTTTTTTACTTCAGATATACATAATCGAAAAACACGTTCCACGACAAAAGATAAACTCTACCTACCTAAAGCAAATACACAAATGTATAAATCCGGCTTTACGTTTTCAGGAAGTAAACTGTGGAACGATTTAGATGACGGCATTAAAGTTTTATCTCCCCTGGATTGTTTTAAAAGAAAATTGAAAGTTATTCTTATGCTTTAAGTAATGAGAGCGTTATTCGGCAAAGCAGACGTGTTTTCCGTCACCTGGAAGTATTCTCTTGTAAAGCAGATAAGTACTGCTAGATTACGAATTTAACATCATGATCTGTCGGCTTTCGACAATTAATTTTCAACTCGCACTTTGCGCTCGTTAAACATCGAATGTCTCGAGCTGTCGAATTATTCTCAATTATGCCGTTTTTGTATAATCTCTTGCGTCCATAGTGGAGAAATCCATCTGTCTGATGAACATTTCAAAATTATTTAGAATTTACTTTTTCTAGTTCTTGGTTCATGTCCATGGAATAAGATTTTTCAAAATTCAAGTTAATTTAATTTTTTAAAAAGTTTTATTTGAAATTAAGGTCGCTTAATTATTCCTAATGTCAATGGGATTGTGGCGATTCTTCGGATTTTGTTGTACCCAGTTTACAGGATGTTTGTATTGGGAGAACGAATGTGCCAGACTGCAAAAGTATCAGTTTCATTTGTAATAGTTTAATTGTTTGTTTTTAGAATTGTTGAAGCCCTCCGAAGGAAGGATGGAGTTACTTCTGGATACGAAAGATTGTCTGGCAGTACTGAAGTGGAAGTCAACAAAACATAGATGTGCAGTAACTAAGTACTTCAGGGTTTTGGTCTACTTACCCTCTATAAGCAGATATTACGTGTCTCCCCGAAGTTATAACATTTAACAGGTCTACAAAGCTGGTCACCATTCATACATGCCCTAGACAAAAGGCTGGAATATCAACATCGGCTTTGATTTTAACATTGATTTTCTTTTTTTGGATTTAGGTAGGGGGAGGGGGTGGAGAGCATTTTATTATATATATACCAATGGAATATCAGGGTTTTCTTCACAATTTCACTGCAGTGAAAAGCATTTTTTGTTAATACTCTCTGAATTTTGACCCTGTCTGGACTACACTATACTTTTTTGAGTGACGTCTGCACAATGCAGTTTGACCTCGAATATAGTACATCATAACATGTATGCCCTATGTAGAAATTGAATTAAAATAATTGTTGGACAGTTTGTGACACTATAAAGGATTATAATTAATATGTTGTTTTTCTTTATTTTATTTATATCTCTAACCATCATTTCACGGCATTTTGTGCATAAAAGACATATTTACTTCTTTTAGTAACTTATAATTCGTGTTAATCTTCACTGAGATACATGTTTGGTGGGGGGAGTGACTGTTTGGGCTTGGCCTAGATGCAGAGTTCTGTATCTCTAATTATCTATCACACAATGTAGCCTTATTTAGGCTTGGCCTTCTTATGTAAGACCAACTCTTCACATGTGCCGTATTTTACAAACTAGCCAAGTAACACACTCACGGTTTGCTGATCCAAAGAGAGACGGAGTTTCAAATCCCGGTAATACGCCCAGATTTGACATATTATGTTAAATAGCAACTTCTCGAGACAAGGCGAGGAACTCTTTTCCAAACCTTATCACGTTCTAGTCAAACAAGGAGTTGTCCCTCCTAGTTCAAGTAATCGACAGTGTTATCTCAGATTCCATCTAATTCCATTTAGGCCTATTTCCACAAACCATAGAATTGATTTTCTTCATGTTAATTTATCGCTCTATTTTATCCCAATATGGTGCCAGCACAGATTATTCCTTTTTCAACTCCAGACAGTTGATTACATAGGTGGTTACTTTGGAACATTAATTTCCTTATTATACTCTTATTATATTTTGAATAAACGAAGAGAGAAAAATGGGTTTGCCTCCACCGGGATTCGAACCCAGGACCATATATATTTTGAATAAATGAATATATATATACTCGAATATAGTACATCATAACATGTATGCCCTATGTAGAAATTGAATTAAAATAATTGTTGGACAGTTTGTGACAC
>JAQQZZ010110784.1:0-15458 GCA_030265115.1 Mopalia vespertina | reverse complement strand
TTTGAAATATTCAGTCAAAATGAGTTTTTCATTCTTCGGAGTTGCACTACTTGTGTACTAAATTAAAATTATCAGTGGAACTAATGGGTAAATCATATAGGAGGTATAACCCTTCTCCCAATACATACATGTACACATAATATATAATAATTGTTCAAGATGCCCACAGGTATAGGGTTAACAATATTGTTTTTACGCGGGAATCTGTATAATGTTCCTCTATAACTGACAGCATGAAGTGATATTGCTGTTTTGTCTGTTAGTTTAGCCAGATGGCTTCATGTGACAGCAACTTCTCTCAAAAAAGAATACGCACAATTTAATTGTTTAAAGAGCTTTCAATTTTTTTCTGATATGGTATTCTAATTTTGTTGAATTGATTGTAATAAAATCCACTCAATGAATAGATTGATTTTGAAAGAAAGACAGAAAAAAAATGCTGGGGGGTAGAGGCAAACTTTGGCTATTTCTTTGTAGGTAACATTATAGTATTAAACTGTTGACTATTGTTACAAAAGGGACCCCACAGAAGGACAAAATAAAGAAGAGTCATTCCTTCAACCATTATGTGCCAAATACCCCCTGTGCAGCTTGTACTAGATTATGATAGTTCATACATAAAGTCAAGACAGAGTATTAAAATCTTTCACTTAACCAAAGCTTCCTGAGGGCGTAGAGGTTGGCCCTATGCCTTTGGGCATGAATGAAAACCATGCTGGGTGCCTGAGAATGGGTGATATAGGGATAGGCTTTGGATTAGGGACAGAAGGGTGGGAAGGGAGACGGGTTGAAAATGGGAGGATAACAGACCTCATAAAAACTGATGAAAAGGCATGAAATAAACCGTGTGAGCTTCAGTGGTTATCGTGATATGGTAGATACTCTGATAATTCTCTAGACAGAAATCTCTAACATTGTATTCACTATACTACTACAGGTCATTATATACCCACACCTAACTTCTCCCAAACCGTCAATATAAGCTCATCAATTCATCTGCGGACCCAACATTACACCCATACATTCTTCAAGATAGGATTTCATATGCAGTATGATTGTTTGTCCAGGAGTGTGCTAGAACTCAGGGAGCCATATTGATTTTCTTAGGATTTAACACCAAAATTAAAAGCTAGAACTCAGGGAGCCGTATTAATTTTCTTAGGATTTAACACCAAAATTAAAGGCTAGAACTCAGGGAGCCGTATTGATTTTCTTAGGATTTAACACCAAAATTAAAGGCTATTTCACTTTTCATGTTACCTAGTTATTTCACCCTCGGTGCCACTGGCAACAAAAAAAGAGAAGACATGACAAATACGGGACAATCACAGAACATATGCAAATACAGCTTGGCTTATGTTGCCCCTAAATCTCTGAGAGCACCAGGGCAAAAGAAAGCTCCCTCACAACCCTTTGCTAAACCAAATAAAGGCAGGGAAACAATGTTCTCTACAATGTTAACCAACAGTCAATCATTTAAAATTCAGCCAGCCAAATAAGAAATGATATTAAAAACCCTTGCATAAACTATCATAAATAGCAATGACATAATACAAGACATCAACACAGAATGAATAACATGGTGCTGAAAAAAAAACTTTCTGACGCAAGATGGTATTAATCAATTTGCCAATTACTGACTGTGATTGTCTTGTATCTTTTCTTTGTTTGTACAACAGTTGCCGCAACATTGGAGTGAAATAACTATAAATTTTGCAGAACAATATAATACAAAAATAATAAATTGTACATATAAATCGGTAATATATTACACTGGGCGGTGAGATAATTTGATTGCCTTTAATCTGAGTGGATTTTTAGGGGACTTCTAGTAAGTGGTAGACCAGTCATGACCACAAAGATAATCCCAGAGGATTGTTAAAGAAAGTGTCCAGAGTTTGCTTGAGCCACAATCCACTGACAGATGATGTCGTGTTTTACAACATACTCAACAACAATAATCACTTGTCGAGGTTTAACAAGTTTTTTGAGCGATTAGTTAGAGCCCATCCTTGACAGGGTCATCTGAAAGCGGCCATTGATAAGGTTCATTTGTCATTATTTACGAGGCACTGCGTGGCCTGATCAAGCATACATTAACAAAAGCTAGTATCAAGTTAACAGGAAATCACCACAATTTACAACAACAAAAAAAACATCACAAAGTTTCCATGACAAATGAGATTTCCGATTTTTTTCTGATGTTTTTCCCCCCTTAAAACATGAACATAATTTCTCATGTTGTAGGACTGATCACAATAAATAACACATTTGTTACCCTCTATGTCTCTACATTAATGTGATTGATACTCTGGAATTAGAGGAAAACTTTAGCGAAACAGTTTAGCACAACATACACAAATTGTCAGATGAAGAAATATAAGACATTAAAATATTATTACGGGTAACATTTTCCCTTCTCATTGAAGTATTTATATTATGATCCATTAAAAAGTAGCAACAACTGTTAATTTATAGAACATTTTTTAATGTAATCTTTTAAATAAAATTCTATTGAACACCTGAGTCTAACTCCAAATACAGCTCACACTCCTACACTGTGATAATAACACAATATTTCAATATTACAAGACTATTTCTTCTACTAACCGTATAAATTTAACATAGGTATAATGCTATATAGAACTTAAAGGTAAAGACTAAAGACCACTGATTTTCAACCTAAAAATTATTTTTATCTCATATTTTCAAAGACAACCATCAGTATTGCACTTGCAATCAATTTTGTATAGCCCTTAATTAGTTAATTTAAAATGCAGAAGTGAAGTCGTTATATCATCTAGTCTCGGCCGCTCGTACATATCCACCTGGTACTAAAAACCTGATTTTTTACAACCGCATGTCCACTGAAAACATGCTAAACCTATGTGTTACTCAAAGATATGTGTACAACAGATTAACATTGCGCTTGGTTGGCCAAGCTTGTGTATACGCCTTGTTGTTACAGATGCTTTCCAATGCATCCAAAGGCATCCAAACGGATACACTGGTGACCGACGGTGTTTTCTATAAACAATGACATCAGTCCTGCCTGTTAAATTAACTAATGGCTATGCTTACTCGAATGCAAGTGCAATACCGATGCTGGTCTTGGAAAATATGCAATAAAAATAAAAAGTTTAGGTTGAAAATCAGTTGTCTTTCCCTTTAAGAATGTAATCATTCAGCCTAATATGCCAAAGAGGCAGATTGTTTTGTTTGTTTGATTGAGATTAAACGCCGTACTCAAGGTTGTTTCACTCACATGGCGGCGTGCAAGCCCTATATAGGAGAAAGAAACCATCGTAAATGACACTGGCAACAAACAAAGACAAGACAGGACAAATACAGGAAAATCACAGGACTGAATACAAAGACACCACAAACAGATCTGCTCCCTATTCCCCTTTAGTTCTGAGAGCACCAGGGCAACAGGAAGCTCACTCCAACCACCTGCCTGAAGAGACTGAAGTATATCATATACTAATCCTTGAAAGATAACAACATGCAATTTGAGAACTGAATGCAGTGTAGAAAAACATGCATAGTGCAGTGACGACTTGCTTTGGTGCCCAGGCTAAATAACTAGGGGTGTAACAATACACTGCGACCACGATTCGATATGTATCTCGATATTGGCTTCATGATATGATACGTATCGCGATACTGCATTTTATTGATTTGGTCTTCTTTAACATTAAAATTTCCCAGTTATTAATGGCAAATTTTAACTGCTTGGTTGGCTTGTTTGGTTTATTTATTAATAATTAGTGAAATAAAGTCATAAGAGGATTCAAATAAATATATATTTTTAATGCCTCCACCAGGATTCGAACTCTGACCTCTGGCTAGAAGGGCCATAACACACAATTATGTGGTATCGCGATACAGGGCTAATTATAATATCGTATCGTATCGTCAGGAAAATATCGCAATACAATGATGTATGGTTACAACCCTATACATAACAAACAGGTGTATCAATCTTGGTGAAAAAAAATATATCTCGATTTTCACAATTTGCTTCGAAAATGCATACTAACAGTTACCTTTGACATATATAAGACTGCAATATGAAAATATGCTATGTGATATTACTTTTAGTAATGTTAATCTTAAATGACATCTTACCCTCCCCATTTTCTTGTGGCCATTTTATATGTTAGGTATCAACGCCATAAAGACATGCCCTTTATTTTCATAATGAACTGCACTGCTTTCAATCTAGTCGTAAAATAAATCCTTCTAGGCAGCTCCCAGCCTCAAAATTATATCCACAGGTTCTGCTAATTTGTCATCGCCATTTCACATCAGCAAGTCCTCAATATCTATTTAAACCGCGATTTCCATTTCAAACATTTCGTCTTATTCTCGGTTATAATGCACATGCGCACATTCCAAATATTTTGAAATCAAAATTTGAAAGGGCAGTATAACCAGTGAAAAAGCGATAACAAATTATCAGAAATGACTGTTATTGAGACTGTATATTACCAGGCACTTATGGAGATGATTTTAAGGCTGGGAGATGCCTATAAGGATATTTTTACGACCGGATCGAAGGCAGTGCAGTGCAGTGAGAGCATGCCTTTATGGCGTTGGTACCTGACATTTACAATAGCCAGAAGAAAACGGGGAAGGAGAGATGCTATTGAGGGTAACTTATAGCTAATACATTTCACAACATCTATGGGTACCTGATGGGATTAAAAATATTGAATGGTTCTCAAAAGTCTCCCAAAACCAAAGTACATACCTGTACCTTTTTGAACCACATACACCTTTGACACATTCAAATTTAAATATGCAAATCATGCAAAATAAAAATGTAAATATAGCAAGATTGAAATACTGTGTGTAAAAGTTTGGTTTAAAATAATTTTAAATGTTCTCAAAAGATGTGTGAAGGACAAACAGACAGACAAATGGAGCACTTTATACCCATTCTACTATATCAGGGAAAAAGATAATCTGAAGGTATGGACAGGTTTATAATTGTAGCAAACCGAATAATAGATCATTAAACTTCTCAACTGAAATAGATTCATTACTCCAACATTCTTTACAACCCATACATAAAAGTTACATAACCTGTAGCCCGACATGCAATATTTTATCCATGACAGGCAGACAATTTAATTTTTCAGGGCAAATAATACATTTAATTCTTAAGAATCATTCATTTGAGCATAAGAGCTCACAGATCCAAGAAAATCTGTAAGTATGAGTGGAGATTGGATGGCAGCTCTGGTCAACAGATTTTAATGTACAATGACAAGACAAATGCAAATCTTCAAATGACACTTTTGTTCCAGGACATTTCTTTATTTTACATTGAAAAAAGCTTTTAAAAAATGCCAATACATGTATATGCTTAACAGAGACACGAGTTCCAATCCCAGTGGAGTCAAGTAAAAAATTTTGTTTCTCTAAAAACATAAGTTAATATTCTTCAGGACAGCCATGGGCTACAAAATGGATTCGGTTTGTTTTACTTCAGGATTTCATGAATGATCAAACTGGGTGGTAATCAGTTCAGTATAACCTAAACAACTTCTTGTCTTATATATTTTTAGAAAATGAAGAGGTGAATCTGCATGTCTTCATTAGGGACCAACTAGTAGTGATAAGAAAATAAATATATGTATTTTTAACATACAATGAAAATTTTGCTTGCTTGCATTGGGATTTGAACTCGCGTCTCTGACCAGTAGGGCCAACCTTCTAACTAACTGAGCTACAGAGGCTCACATCGAAACAAACAATTTTTTCCCAAAAGATGGCTAATCTTGTTCTACGGTAAGAACTGACACAGGGAAACTCTTTAGTGTCTATTGTTTTCGAGAAATTACCCACAAATGAGTTCTGTACAGTGTGAAAAAACAGTTGTGGAAACAATTCCATAATGCCTTTAATGTGTAATTTTCCTTAACTTGTGTGGAATATATCTTAACCTGTTCAGGATAATTCATAAATAATTTGGAATAATCCTTGACCTCGAGACAAATTCTATCTCCTGTTCCTTGAATTTTATGGAATATTCCACTGGTGCTTTATTCAAGGAATATTCCTTAACGTTTTTCCTAAAGATGCTAAGGAATCCTTTTTGTCAGAGTAGTTATACACTGATATGACACAAACAGCACATACTGAATATATTTTTCCTCTCGTGGAAACATTCAAATACACACTGAGTTGGCACAAAGATATAAATGATAAACCAATCTTTCGTTAACTGTTACTGGATATACTGTTGGCTACAATAATTGTTAACAGTAAAAAATCAGAACAAGGAATTGAATTTTTCTGCAGTATCTTCAGCGGTATCAGGTGACCGTTCTCACGAGACAAACTCAACCTGTCGCGTTCATGGCACAATGGGGTGAAAACATGCAGCGTCTAGCAGAGACAACGATCTGTAGTCTTAGCGGATAAGTGATACCCATGAGCAGTGGAAATCTATCGGAGTGCAGGTATAGTCCGTTACAGCGCCCGTGACGTTTGCCTCTTTAGCAGCGTGTTAAAAAGTAAATACAGAGGTCAATGGCTAAGTTCTATTTACGCGGGTCAGGTCCCGTTGTAGACTTAACTCTGACTTGTCAATAATTACACTATCGTCTCAATAACAACACAGGCTCTGCTTCCCCAAAGACAGCCGGTTCGATATCACCATAACAATAGATTGTCCTTCATGTCACAATACATAAATCTCTACACTATAATACACCATTCCAAACATGATTGAGCTATTCTCAAAGGCAAAAACTCAATTCCATACAGACTAATCTTTGAATAGAAAAACACAATTGTACGGCAAATTGTACACCAGAATGCCACAGTATGCATGTAGGCGACACAAATGCAAAATTCTGTACAGGAATTTCAACACCCAAATACACAATTATAAACAAAAACCTCAGCCACAAAATACACTTCTACACACAATTCTCAATGCCAAAATACACATTTCCACACACAAATCCTAGTGCCAAAATGTACACTTCTATACACAAATCCCAGTGCCAAAATATACACTTCTACCCACAAATCCCAGTGCCAAAATATGCACTTCTATCCACAAATCTCAGTGCCAAAATATACACATCCTAGTGCCAAAATATACACTTCCACCCACAAATCCTAGTGCCAAAATATACACTTCTACCCACAAATTCCAGTGCCAAAATATGCACTTCTACACACAAATCTCAGTGCCAAAATACCAAAATCTATCATATATGAATCACTGCACTAAAATAGACGCTGTTTTAGGCACATCTTTGAAACAATATACATACTTCTATACACACCTCAGAACTCAAATACACACAAATCTCATCCACAAAATACAGCATCATATATGCAACAATCACAGGGCCACAAATCTGAGCAAAATAAGGAGCAACTTTATACTGTATTTCTGCACGAAAAAGCTTCATTCCTAAAATGGGTGCTGCACTTAGTTTGAGCAATTATATTTTTTTCTGAGATTTCCAAATACTACAATTAAATAATCGTACCAGACTTAAAGCTAAGCTTCAACTCTGCCTTCCTTTTTACAACCAGAGTTGCAGAGGGGTTTCGACCAAATATCATTTTCTCTATATATAAAATAAAATGTTCTTTTTCTATACTGTATCATTTTTATTCAAGAAGATATTCTACCCTAGTTTTATCTTCATAAATGTATCAAATCACACTGCCTCCAATAATCGTTAACTATGGGTCTTCAATACAGCCACACAATCAACACTTATTTCTGCCAGTCTAAAACTGTTTAATCTCATACTAAAGATTTCATTTTTTTCCTCTACCAAAAATAGCTAGCTCATATTCTTGAGAGAAAAAATTCATAAGTTATTGGTATTTGAATACATAAACGTGGTCTAGCCTTAATATACTATGTCTTAGAAAAGCAATTTTGTTGCATTGGTTGATATTGAAAATTGAGTTATTTATATTTAAGAGCAAATCGGCACATTAAAATATGTAAGACACGCTAACTATGGTGTGCCCTTACCTTAGAGAATCCTATAGGACAAAAGCAGCTTGACAATATTACAAACTGAGAGAAAAACAAGTGGAAAAAGGATCACAGTTCAATTGTTGTAAATTTGTAAATTTTTGGTGTAAATTTCAAGGTGTTAATTTCATGGCACCTGTCTGTTTCAATAGAATTTCAGGTGAGACATATGTGTGCATGATGCTGACACCTCGTTCATTTCACAATGAGAGCACCATGAATGGTCTCGTTAATTTCACACCTGTCAGACTGATGTCACATGACAGTTTTGTATGTACACCAGTCACGCAAACTGTTGAAACATAACGACTGGATAACGATGCTACACTGGACATAAATCAGTAGTAAGAGAACATAATTCCTTGAAATTAAAGGTCTAACAGTACGTGTCAGTATGAACACTCTACAGTATTGTCGTTGGAGTTCTAATGATTGGACAAATAAAAACCTGATCTACAAATTAAATAACCTTTTAAGTAACCTTGCTTTGAATTGAAAATTCTTCAATATTTTTACAAGTGTAACCCTTTTGTTACTGAAGAAAGAGATTAAGTTTTTTACAATGTTTTAGGATATTGGACTTTTAAATTTCAGAAATTTTGCTTTACATTTACTCTATTTTTTTAATGTACTTGTTGTGTACAGCTTCAAAACAAGAAATACTTTTTTTTTAAATTACGCTCAATAGTCGAAGTTGTAAGAAAAAAGAATGAACCAAAATGTTTGATCACCTGCCGTGGAGTAGAGGTCTACAAAGCTAAAGCCTGCCTATCTTTGAGAAGACATTTGTATTAAATCCACACAGCTGTTCATCTCTTGTATTCAAACATATAAATTCATCGACAAACAGACAAAGATTGAACAAAAACTATCAAATCCTCGCCAAATTCATAAAAAGACTCCTCTTTACTTCCATCATGGCCAAGAAAAGATAGTGTAGCTGGAGGAGACAAACTTCAGTGTTTGTTTTCATAATCCTGGACAAATGTTAGCGCGTGTTAAGATTTAGTGATGTCTTTCTTAATCTCGACATCAAACGATTAGCTGTAAATCTAACTGAAAACTGCTGCCTTTGTACATCTTTTACACTCTCTCTTTGAGAGTTCTAATGACATTTTTGTATTTAAAACATCAAAATTCATCAAAAGACATTTAAAACTGAAAAGATTAATAAAATAAAATAAGCCGAGGCCAATAAGTTCTTATGTTATTTTAGACACAACAACAAACGGTAGATCGGCAATTCTGTTTTGCAAGTAACCATTGCTAAAATAGGTGATCGCAGTGTCATCTTGAAATCTTCAACAATGTAGCGGAATACAAGATTTTGTTAAGAATATTAATCATTTCATTAAATAACTGCCCAATATAAAGCACTTGTTTTGGAGAAAGGCAAATACTTGCCAATGACAGTATGAAATTGTTAATTTAAAGTTATTAAACTTTAATTTGAAAAAAACAACAACTGGTGAATAACAGTTTGACTGATCTAAAAAATATAGTCAATAAAATGCTTCATTATGATCAAAACTAACCACATTCCTGTCTGTATTGATTGACTAATTGATTGGTGTTTAACACCGTGTTCAACAAATTTTTTTCTATGAGAAAAATTAATTCAAAATCATTATTCTAATCGGCAATAAAATGTTTCATAATTAAAAAATCTGTTATAGATTCACATTCTTCGTAATATTTCATAGCACTTTTAACAATCTGTTTGTTCAATCTGTTTGTTCAATCTGTTTGTTCAATCTGTTTGCAATCAAAACTGCTCTGACACTAATATTTTATATTAATATCTTAAATTTGGAATAGAACAAGCTCTCTGGAGCTTTATTCCTGCCATGAATTTAGTTTGAAATCTTTGTGTTTGTAGCATAATTGTGCAATATGTTTAAACAGATTATATACCCAAAGGTCCCGGGTTTGAATCCCTGTGGAGGCAAGCAAATTTTTCTCTTTTTTATTTATTCAAAATATATATATTTCTAGGACAGTTTTACAGAATTAATGGTGAAATAAATATCAATCCATCAAAATGGTAAATATTATTGTATGACAGCAGTGCATTTAAACTATAATGGACACTAGCACAACCATATAAGAAGAAGTATTTTGATAAAGTTGGAAAGTTAATCTTCCCTCAGTGCTAATAAAAGACAGCACTGCTACACTCCAAACAAACTGCCTTAGATATCTAGATTAAAACCAGAATGTGCTTTTAATAGAAACATAGACAGCACCATTCTCAAAATCACTAGCAACTAACAGTAACAATCATGGGACTCAATACAAAGACAACAGATCACTATTCTTATCGTAGCTCTGAGATTACCAAGGTAATAGTTAGCTCCCTCCAATCACATGTGACACGTATAGAAGTATCCAGGGCTCCACATAGAGTGAGTATTTGCATATTTTACGCAGTAGTTTTGTACAAATATGCACAGAAACTAAAATAGCTGCATACCAGAACTCAGTGGAATATTCCATTACACAAACATCTTTATTTACGTGCGTAAACCAATGATCAAAAACTCAAAACCATATAGTTGATTTGGAGTAATGCGGCAAAACGGAGGAGAAAAGAGCAATCTGACTGGCTTACATAACAGAATAATGGCCAATGACAGGGCTCTTTTTGTGCAGGAGTTAATTCATACAATCTCTGTTGTGTCGGTCTATTTGCGCTAATAGATATTCAACGTATTAATATAAAGGTGAAAAATACCAAGTTGCCTGAGAACACGCTTCAACACGGTGCCCTCTAGCAGTCCTACAGTAAGTGACAAGTGATTGCAGAAGTTTCTGCGGGTAAATGATGCGATTATCAGAAGCTTTATTAGTGATGAAGTTTCAAGCTACATGTAATGACTGCATGAATATTTTTTAATACATTGTCTGCTTTTGCTGACAGTGTTAAACTGTTTGAATACAAAATTATATTCTATGTCGGCCGCTATTTATATCTAAAATACCGTCTTCAAACCTTCTTGATGTTTACATGGCAGGTATCAGTATTCGTTAATTTTATTTATACCAGACATGTTGTGAACAAAAAGCTATTCTAACAGTTTGGTCACTTTAGATATATTTGTCATCCTTGATGAGAAATCCAAGGCTTTTAAAAGCAAGAATCTGTCAAACATCACCAACTGAACCTACTTGTAAAGGTACATGTATGCGTCATTTGGTAGAGAAAAAATTTTTCAAAAAATTACCAAATAAAAAAAAACCCACAAGAAACAAACAAATAGAAAGCGTGGGATCGAACAAAAAAGTTATTTTTATAAAGATACATGTATATCATATAGAGTATACAACACAGGATACATGTGAGTTACCCTCTGCTTGACTATGATTTACCCCCATGTACTGAAAAGTGGAGGTAAGTACCCCAAGTCTGGAGCCCTCAGTAGCATAGAAATAAACTAATACATAATTAAAATAATGGACTTACCTTTAAGCCACTTTTCTACTATGTTTAGCCTTTGGATCGTCCAAACATGTGGTAAGCATGTGATGACTTTACAATATCCTCACATCTTAATGGCATTTTCTACATCTGCGACAACTGTTCAGAAGACAACAACAAAAAAATAAGAGAGCAGAGTTTCAATTCACTCAGCCTGGTACAACATTTGCAGAAGAGACATTAAAGTTCTTTGCTCTTGTCGAAACGTTTGCTCAGCTTGCTTGACACACGCCTTCTCCGATTATCAAACAAGATGTTAATCTCCCGTCAACATCTTTACTGTAGAGTAGGCTGGGAAAAAGAGTGTGCCACTGTAAAGGCATCCCCAAGTAGTTTTAACCCCTACTCTAAATCAAGAGAAACAACAGGGAAAAAACACGACAGCAAAGACGACTGATAGCTTGAGTTACAGTTCAGTTTGCTTTCCCGGACCCCTGTCATCTCGGATGGTTCGTATTTCGTAACGGTCGAGCTTACCACTGTCCAGTTCCTGGCACTTCCTGCCTACATCAGGTCAAACACACAGACACAAATCAAATACTGACCAAACAGAACAAGATATCGAGATAAAGTGTATCTTACCAATCAACAGTAATGAACCAATACTGGGATATGGACATTACAATGAGCTCAGTCACATGCAGAACATTCAACCTTAAACCCTAGAATTTAAGTCGGCAAAACCTAAAGCAAAGGCTGTATGTGACTTTGTAAATCTAAATCAAAATCTTGTTTGATTGAAGGTAAATATTGAGTTAAATTGACCCGAGTTAAATTTTATATTAGTTCAACTACTTCAGTGTTAGTGCAAAAAACTCAACTTTATGTAATGGTCCTATTGACATTTTTGAGCCAAAATTTACAAATCACAAATATTTTCTTCAGTCTACTTTTTCACGATCAACAATATATATATCAAATTGTACCTTTAATCTCTTTATCTTGTTTGATGACACCTTTGTCCAGTTAAGACACAGCTGGGTACACATGGAAAGCCATATAACATATAACACACCTACATTTACTTTGAAGCGAATGTACCTCCACCTCTCCCAATGTGTGAAAAACACTTTTTTCTTTGCCATGATCAGGTCATATAATCTGAAATGATAAAGAACTGCGATTTCACTTGTATGACGAGTGCTAGCCTGTGGGGGATGAAAACTACCTTCAACGTCACAGACAACAAAACAATGCAAGACAGGAAAATCATAACACATAAAAAATACATCACAAACGGATCCACTCCGTTTTGCAACTTAGCTGGCAGAGCAACAGGAAGCTCCTTTCAAACGTCCTGATTTATGGCATTGATGAAAAAAAAAACACTGGAGTAACAAAAATGATGCTGCCACCGGACAGAAGGCCTATTTTCTTAAAATATCAAAAATCAAGCCGTTTTGTGTGATAGTTGACAAGTTTGCCAATGTATCAAGATAACTTTGAAATGCAAAACAAGCTCTGTGGTTATGTGCAAAAAAAAAACCAGACATGGCAAATGCCATCTTTATTTAACACACGAGACACATTAATTTTCCAAAACAGCAAAACAAATTGCATATGGTTGTGAACTTGTGATAGTGATAATATAGATTGTCCACTACAATAACCTTCAGCACCAACAAAAAAATCAATCAATCAATCAATTAACATGAAAGCTATCGTAGACTGGAAGTGTGATTTAACATCCTTAAGATTGCTAGACTGATTCACCGGTGGGAACAAGTTACATGTGGATGCAACCAAAGGGGCATAACTCTAGACAAGACAAATAGCCTGGAAAAACTTTTAACCCACTTCATGGTGTTGTTAGGTCATATTGGACATCTTTGGCGGTTCACAACATACTAGAAATGTGTCTGAAGGCCTAAGCTATAGATGCCCCTGGGCCCTTACCGCCCATCAATTTCTGTGTATATATACATGTACTATCAGAAGTCTAACTATTATTAATTAATTATTTAATCGACTTTGGTACTATTCAAGATACTAGCATGCCAGCCAAGTTACAATTCAGATAAATTATAGTTAATATGACTGTTATGCAACAATGCAGTTTTTTTGTTGCTCACATTTTGATAGGCAACATATTTTAAAGTTCAAGTCAGAACTAAAACTTTCATAAAAAAACATGAAATCAAGCACAATATATTAACAAAGGGCGGTAACTCAAGTTAAATGCACACATATCATCAAAATATAAAAAGTTTGCTTAGATGATCATTGGGGTTAGGGCCATACTAAAAGCGCAGATCAGGGCTCGAATAATCATAACCTCTATATCACTTTAAAGACAATCATATAAGATACTGAAATATGGCATGGAATTAATTATCAATTGTTCATGGAAATGGGAAGAATTTCTAGCTATAAAGCCTGCCGCAGACGAGCGATTCTTCGTCCGCGACTAATTGCAAGAGATTTTCCGTTGGCGAAAGCTTTTTACGCACACGGAGCGATTCTGAGTCGACGATTCTTCCAAAGTCACCAGGCATTTATACCACCTGTCTAACACTTGGCATGATTTTTTTTAAAATGACTTTCATTGAACACTGCATAAAAAATTTAATTTTGATTTTTATCATAATAGTCACAGGCGACGGAGCTACATGTGTAGCTTATTATACATTCGTTAACATTTTTTAAATTTAAATCATGTGACTGTATCTCGGCTTCTGATTGGATGTACAACTTGTGGCTGCGATTTTCCATCGCATGTTTGCCGCACACGAGGAGATTAGTCGGCGATGAGTTGCAAGATATCAAACAAGTTTGATCCCTTGTGACTAGTCGCCGACAGTGTCTATTCGCATCGCAAGCCTGTCACACACAGAGCGATTTCCTTCAGATTTTTAGTCGCTGACAGATAAGCAACATCACCACATTGCAATCAAAAGCTTACAGATTTTTTCAAAGTTATACATAAACCAAAAAATAAGATTAAAAATGACATCAAAAGTCATTGGTAACCTTTTTATATTGTATATTGTGAAAATTGGCCCAAATGCATCGGCGATTATGATGAAGAGAGCTTCAGTGGCCTAGGTGTCCCCTATACACTCACCCGATTTTTCACAGGGTGTCACAGATTGGTGATTTACGCCATGCTTAAGGGTATTCACTTATATGATGGCTGAGTCTGTGTATTCCAACAATAATTGACAGTAGCATAACCAAGATGTGAAGCAATTCCATAATGTTGGAAAGTTCATTTTTCTCCAGTGCTAAGCATTGCTGTTACTCTTCAAACAAACTGCCCTTGGCGAGAGGGCCTGAATTGTTGTAAAAAGCTTTGAGATAAGCAACATCACTAAACAGCTAGCTGTAAAAATTTGAGATTTTCCAAAAATATGTTTGTTTGATTGGGGTTTAATGCCATACTTAAGGTTATTTCCCTTACATGATGTACATAGTTCAGATCTGGTCTTTACAAGTTCACTCACTCATACAGAGCCTAGGCATCCCCTGGACCCTCGTCTAATGGGCTAGGACTGTCGACTGCCATGCCCACTAAATATATGGCAAAAATATCCCATAACGCACCTGCGGCTCAAAAGCTTCTGGGGACATAACTACGTTACTTGAGTATTCCTAACGTTTAGAAATAAGCGAACACTACCATGATTCTACACTTTATCTTTCAATATATAAAAATTGTATGGCCTTACCTTGATTTAAGCCATTCAGACTTCTTCCTAAAATACTTGTGGGTTCAACCCATAAAATGACCACTTGCCACTTTTACCTCCATTTTCACGTCAAAATCAATCATTTCTCAGGAGAATACCCTACTCATTTTGTATTGATTCAAACAATCTTCCTAATTTGATTGATTGATTGGTGGTTTACGCCGTGCTTAAGGGTATTTCCCTTATATGACAGCAATGTATTCTTATAATAAATGACACTATCACAACCAAGATGTGAAGCATATCAATAATGTTGGAAAATTAATTT
>JAQQZZ010110774.1:0-15458 GCA_030265115.1 Mopalia vespertina | reverse complement strand
ATACATTAGTGAAATGGCCTAACACCATAGTATTCAAGTAATATACATTAGTGAAATGGCCTAACACCATAGTACTCGAGTTATATACATTAGTGAAATGGCCTAACATCATAGTATTCAAGTAAATACATTAGTGAAATGGCCTAACACCATAGTATTCAAGTAATATACATTAGTGAAATGGCCTAACACCATAGTACTCAAGTTATATACATTAGTGAAATGGCCTTAGAACACCATAGTATTCAAGTAATAAACATTAGGAAAATGGCTTAACACCATAGTATTCAAGTATAAATATACATTAGGAAAATGGCCTAACACCATAGTATTCAAGTAATATACCTTTAAAGTGAAATGGTCTAACACCATAGTATTCAAGTAATATACCTTTATAGTGAAATGGCCTAACACCATAGTACTAAAGTAATATACATTTAATTTAGTGAAATGGCCTAACACCATAGTATTCAAGTAATATACATTAGGAAAATGGCCTAACACCATAGTATTCCAGTAATGTACATTAGTGAAATGGCCTAACACCATAGTACTCAAGTTATATACATTAGTGAAATGGTCTAACATCATAGTATTCAAGTAAATACATTAGTGAAATGGCCTAACACCATAGTACTCAAGTTATATACATTAGTGAAATGGCCTAACACCATAGTCCTCAAGTTATATACATTAGTGAAATGGCCTAACACCATAGTATTCAAGTAATATACATTAGGAAAATGGCATAGTATTCAAGTAATATACCTTTATAGTGAAATGGCCTAACATCATAGTACTGAAGTAATATACATTAGGAAAATGGCCTAACACCATAGTATTCAAGTAATATACTGTACATTAGTGAAATGGCCTTACACCATAGTATTCAAGTAATATTTATTGTAAGTAATATTCAAATTTGATCATGTGATATACATGTATGTCATCACAAACAGAACTTATTCAATAAACATGGTAGTAATAAAATAAATAAAGAATAGAATGTCACGTTGCACACATATTGGTTGCATATTTATCAATACTTTGTATACATGTACCATGTAAATGGTCAATACATACATGTACATGTGCTTTCTCTGAAGATGTCTGTAGGTTACCCATAACAACTTTGAGATTCAGATCTAGATTTAGAAACTTGTGTCTGGAGTTCATCTACATGATATGATTCATCGATTTTAATTAATTAATCAACATCCCTATGCCAGTCTGATTACTTTATATAGAGATATAGTTATTGTGAAATGATTTTAGTTAACATTGACAGTATTGGATTACAGCTTAAGTGTATCTGTGGGACAAAACCTAATGACTGGAGAAGTCCACCAGGTAACAAAGGGATGATAGTGGCTCAAACATGATATTGAAAACAGTATTTTCGTTATTTTTGCCAGAACACTTTCTGATCCTAGTTCAGAAAATTCTCTAGGTGGCTGGTTTATTGCTGGCGATTCGTTGTCTGACTATGAGGGTCGTTGGTTTGATTCATTCCCAGACGGGTTTAAACCTGCACAATTTTCCGAACTAAGATTTGTTTCTTTGTTTGATTGGGGTTAAATGTACTTTAAGTTATATATTTTAAATGAAGAAACAAAATTCACATTTTGTTAAAAATGTCAGCTAATAGTATATCTTTTCTACTTTCATTTCAATTAAAATCCTATCCATAGGAAATTACAAAAGACATTTATAAAAAGAATTTTATCAATCTCAACTGAAAACATCAAAGTTTACAGCCCATAAATACACTGTCAATGTGTATTAAATGGAGCGGAATAAACAGTCTTAGGCATGTTAAAAATACATTGTACATAAAAGCCTTATTAGATTTAGTTTATGAAAGGGAAATCATCAATAAAAAAGACATAAAAAGTAGCAGCTATAAATGAAAATATATCAAAGTAGAGTCTTGGAAATATATGTAAAGTATCAATACTTCAAGTCAATCGGAACAAAATTAAATTAATGAGATTCGATCAGGTGAAATAAAAATGTTTTTAAATACATTGTACATGTACAGGCATGTGTTGTTGCATGTAGACAAGTATTTATTTCAAACAGTTTCAGATCTGGAGAAATACGTATGTGGTGATTGGACAAGAAGGTAGGTACATGTAACAAGCACTGGTAGAATTTCGCAAAATTTAAAGGATCGATTGATTTATTTATTGATTATTATTTTGTTTTATGCTTCATTCAGAGACACATGTATGGAGAAAGAATCACAGCATGTCCAATATCTAACCACTTATTAAATTTGGAAACAGTTTCTGTTTGAAATGGCTGTATTTAGATTTTTTTTCAAAGATCACTGGGAATTTTTTTCCGAGGTTTCTTATCGGTTTCCCACAAAACACCAGCAGTGCAAAGACGTCATATAAATGAAATAGAATGTACTCTGAAGTACGACTTTGAACAGTAATGAAATGATATTACATTTGTGCAGTTTAATCCAAACTTCAATTGATGATTGTCTTATTTGTCTGAAATTTGGCCAACAGACTGTACTTCTCTGTGAATGGTCACTTTTTGCAGGGAAACAACCAATCAAAACCAACTTGAGATTGGGTCCTACCCATTTTTTTAACAAAGCACCGGAACAAGTCTGCCAGAACATTTTAGTTAGTATGAATCTTTGTTGACTGCAAATTGATTTACCCTTGTTTGAAGAAACACACTGTCTTGGCTAATTGAATATCTTTGTTTCAAGTTGAATGGTTTTAATTCATGACTCATGAGTAAATGGAATCACAATTTGTTGATTACATTGAATTTCATACCACTGCCTCATTTTGAGTCTGAAGAAGTTATTCACACTGTAATACAATACAAGAAAAAGAATGAACTGTGACAGTGTTTATTCCATGCATGTACATGTAAATGAGGTTTTGACTGTACATGTATCTTTGCTGTGAAAATCAATTTCCAGTAAGTTTTGGACATTACGTGGCAGATGATTAACATGTTCTGAGTGATCACTTTGTCAAACTAGAAAATAAAAAGCAACAACATTTGAAGTTATTCCTGATAATCAGGGGTGGAGATAAGAGCCTGTGATTCAAGATCATTGATCAAAATCTGACATTCACTGATCGGAAATTGAATGACCATTCTATGTTAAAGACGAACAACTGATCACATCCACAGCTTGATTTCAAAATAACCAATCAAAATATCAAATATTATTTCAAACCCTGGGTCATGTACATGTATCTGTAAGAAATCTCATATTGCTAGTGCCTATTAGTGGGTGGACAGACCTGTGCTGTAATCTTTTCTGGCAGAACCTTAAAATTGGTCCTCTAAAATTTTGTGAGATATTAACCTAATATTTGCATTTTCCCCTGGTTTGCTGATTTTTTAAATACATAAATGTTGCTTTAAAATACCATCTTCATTGAAAATGGGATGATAAAATTTGTCAAAATCAGTGGCAAAATGCAGATTTAGACTGATATTTAAAATGCTTGGTGCAGAATCAACAGTTGCATGTACATGTAACACAATCTCTCATAACCACTCAACAAAGGGAAGTAATTCAATTGCTACCACCTATCAGCCTTGCGTTCATCTTCTTCGCTCTAAGTGCTGTTCAGATAGTGGCTGAGTGTGGAAGCTGTCAGTGGGCTATCCAAGTCTCCACACGCCGGTCAGTATGGATTAAGGTCAATGACTGGCCATGTTAAAATGATCACCTCTTTGCTAAAGGAGTAAGCCATTCCTGGACCAATTCGTTTCTTCAGAGACCTGGCTACATGTAGCAGCCCTGATCAAATATTGACCGCTGATTAGGTGGAACAGCCAGAAAATAATAAAAAATATCAATATCTAAACTAATAGAGATGTACAACATAGAGACATGAAGGAGTTATCCAGGGCTTAATATAGACTGCTTCTTACTTCTATTGGTCAACATTAAAAAAATTCAATATTAATTTACTGGTAAATCTACACATTATACATTATCAGTGGTGTATATTTATAACATATCTATTAGGACTTAATATAGACTGCTTTTTACCTCTATTGGTCAACATTTAAAAAATTCAATATTAATTTGCTGGTAAATTTACACATACACTGTAATACATTATCAGTGGTGTATAAGTAGGACACATGGATTAGGACCTAATATAGACTGCTTTTTACTTCTATTGGTCAACATTTCAAAATTCAATATTAATTTACTGGTAAATCTACACATACACTGTAATACATTATCAGTGGTGTATATTTACAACATATTGATAAGGACTTAATATAGATAACCTATTACTTTTATTGGTCAACATTTCAAAAATTCAATATTAATTTACTGGTCATCTACATATACACATACTCAGGGGTGTATATTTATAACATGTTGATTAGGACTTAATATCTATAGATTACTTTTTAGTTCTATTTGTCAAAATTATAAAAAAAATCAATATTAATTTAACAGAAATTGGATTGGGCTGATGTGGATCCAATCATATAATAGTTTGTCAGCACAAAAGCTGCATGAAGCCGCTATGGATGTCACTGGTAACAATTAAGACAGGAGTATCACAAGACGCAATGCAAAACATCTCAAACAGATTTGTTTCATGTTCCTCTGAGAGCACCAGGGCAACAGAAAGATCCATCTAACTGCCCACCTAAAATTGGAATTTCAATTGGAGTTTTAATCAAATGAATATAAAACGAGAGATGTGTCAGTGAGCCACGGCTGCCCATACCTACAATTTATTTCAGTATTTAAACCCAATCAATGATAACAGCTAATAAGATGCTCCCTTGTATCTCAGTTACAATTCTGATAATTTCATCAGTTACATGTACATGCAGGTTTCTTTAGCTATACACCGACTATTCAATTGACAACATATTTTTCAGATTTTAGTTTTGACGTTTTGGTCCATAAATCAGATATTTTAAAGAATAAATGTGGAATCTTAAAAAACAAAAAAACAAAAACCCACAATGCAAAATTTATTCAAATTTTCATGGAATGAAAAAAAAAATTACAACTTTTGAAATGCATAGTAATAAAGTGCGTGACACTCATTTCTGGACAAGACTGCTGCAGAGAGTCACATGTAAATCTGAGAAGAAATCAAATCCATCCATCTGACATGACATTGACCACAGAGCTGCAGCAAAAGTGAATTGATAATTGAGTGACATACACGCAATTCAGCCATTCATGTATGATACACCACAATTCAACTGATTCTTTGATTGATTGGTGTGCTCAATAGTTTAGTTTGTCTGATTAGGGTTTAACACTGTACTTAAAGTAATTTCACTCATACATGTATGATGGCATGCCAGACCAACGGGTGGAGGAAATCTCCCCCTCCCCACCACTGACACCATCTTACCCCATTTCCAACCCATGAAACAGTTCTGGGGACATGAGTTAATTTGTTAAAGAATCTATGGTTTTCTTTACATAGAGTTGTCCATTCATAAAGTAATATTTGTAATTGGGCATAACACTTCACAAGACACCAGAGTTTCCACAGTCCATGTCCAAACTCCATGCCCCTCAACAAGAAAAAATAATAATAATTTTTTTAAAAGTAGTTCCAACCACCTATGAACAGTGGTGAATGGTCAGTGTCTTGTTACTCCAAACAATCAACTGTTTTTTTTTTGCCTAATGTAAATGTGATTAGAATAGTTCTCAGCTTGGTGAAGTCATTCCCAAATAAACATAACCCTGTCATTGACAGGACTAGTATAGATGTGTAGTTGGCATCAGTAAACAGAGGCCAGTTGATTATTAAGCAGTGGACAGACGGAATAACTAATAGATGACATTGCTTGGCCAGAGGACTGATTGTAAAAATGGCTTTTCTCTTGAAGGCACTGTGTGACATGGAGGGAGAGTCTGGAAGTGTAAGCTTGCAGTGTGACAGTCGTCTACGCTGTGAACTGTCACAGATCAATACCCTGCTTAGAGTGTTCTAGTTTAGCAGTATACTGGCTGAGCCGATAGAAGAAACACTGTCCAGTCCACCATCGGTTCCAGCCGCCTTCCCCCCTGTCATCAGGAATGAGCCGACCCTCATTTCCTTCCTACCCGGCCCAATCAATAAGCCAGAGGTGGATTTCTCGCAAACAGTCTATTTTAACTATACGCTGCCTAATGTGACAGCCTGCACCGGGGACAATAATGCCAAGTACCTTGTTAGGATCTTGTCGAGCAGGCCTAGGATCGGTCACCCGCTGGCCAAGTCAGGGTATGGGGAGAATGCAACACCACCAGACATGTCGCCACAAGCTGTCTATGTCCGATTCCAGCTAAAGATGGAAGGCAATTTTACCATTCATGCATTACAAGCTGGACGAGTTTCCATGGAGGTGATGCTCCATCAACAAGGACATGACGACGTGGCCAGAGCAATGGCTGTGTCGTCGTCCGCTCATGTCGTTGGATCTATACACCCTCTCTCCGACAATGCCTTTGAAAACCCAGTGATTACTATTAGAAAACAAAGAATGGCTGATTTTGTATTTAATAGTGCAGCTGCTGCTATAGCCATTATCATCAGCTTTGGGATAGGATGTGCTACTAAAGTGGAACTTGTGAAGCAGCAGTTAAAATTCCCTGTCTCATTGATCGTGGCGTTCTTTTGTCAAATCGTCATCATGCCTCTGGTAAGTCATTTTAATGTTTCATCCTACATGTATGTATTTGTTCTGACTATCAGAAATTATCTCTTGGAAATATATTTCCTGATGGTAATGTACATGTATGTAGGTACTTCTCGACAGGGGTTTAGCCAGAAACCCAAAGTATGGTGTTCAAAATGGTCATTTTGCTTCACTTTATAAATAACTGTGTGTCCAATTTTTACAGTTTCCCTTTCTCCAGCTTGTTAAAGTGTCTTAAAACAGGGTGTCCAAATGAGACAATTGTTCAATTCAGGGTGTCCAAAGGATGGGTGGACACTCCTCTGCCTAAGCCCTTGCTTCTAGAATAACACAATGCTCAGAATTTCTTATTCTAATTTTACACATTACTTACATGTTCAGTCCATGACAAACAACATACAGTGTATAATGCCAAATAGGTAAAGCCAGTTGCAATAGGGGTACAACATTTGAATGGCTCTTCGAGTCATCATTCAGGTTCGAAATAGTGGGTGCATAGGTTCACCCAAATTTTTCTACATGCACTCAGAGTATTTTGTCAAGACTGCTTTAAAGTATTTAGTTGTTCTGGATGCACCCAACATATTTGTTCTAATTCTACCCCTGTCATATATACATGTATATAATTTGAATAAATGAAGAGAGAAAAATCTGTCATATATATATATACATTCAGGGGTTGAACTTTTGAAGATATATTATGCAGACCTTGTTGCATCCTTGTCCTTCAGGCTGTTAAAGACATTGCTTGATTGTGTCAACTTATAAAGGCCTGAATTATAAGGCGCATTCGACGGGACGTTTTTGTTAAGCACAGCGTAGCCGTTGTCCAAGACTTTTGTTCGATTTTTGTTTACTGAACACATGACCGATATAACGGGGAAAAAATTGGTACTTAATGTAACTTCACGAATGTACCCATCAAACAAAATTATAGACAACAGCTTCACCATTCTTAACGAAAAATTCCAGTCGAATGTGCCTATTGTCTTGAGAAATACATAACAGACTAGGTTTTAAAACCGGTACGAGCACCCCCTCCTAAATGTTTTAGGTCAAATCATTTTTCATTAATTTGTGGCTTAACCATGTACATGTAGCTGATGGCAGCAACCTATTCTTTGACAGGAGGTCAACCCAGGAGGTAACCCGGCATTAAATGGCCAATCTGCCCCTGACAGTTGTGTACATACATACATATTGCTCCCTGGCATTGAAGTCTGACTATTATTACATGTATCTATACTTATCTATATATATGTTCAGTGCACTGACTTTATTGAAAAATGTTATTGGACACTTGTGCAAGGGTTAAAATTCAGCTCTCTGTGAAACATAGCTTCTTGCATTACCACAGACTACATGTAGGTATGGATTACAAATTATTGGATTATTTACATGGCCACAGACATAACATTGACAAAACAGATAACCCATTATAACCAAGAAACCTACTTATTCATGGGCAGCGTAAGTAAATCGACAGTAGGGGGGGCTAAGATCCCATTACCCCCTCCTCCTTCAATGCCCCCAATACTGTGTTTGGTTGCATGTAACTGTTGAATGGCAAATTTGTTAGTTGGTAAGAACTTTGCCAACTTGTGTCAAGGTATCAATTCATTAAATGCGCTTAAAATGATAGGATGATTAAAAATACTGTACAGGTACTTCAGGGGTGTAACACTCTACTTAACTACTCTACTGAATCTTATCTCTACATTATGTAAGTGATCACACTTAATGGGCAATGTACATGTACTGTAGGATTTATTGGATTGAGATTTTACACCAATCTTTGTACCAATTATAGTATTATAATACCCATACAGGCTGCCAATAAAAAACAGCCTTCTCAGCTATTATCTATTATCCTTACAAGTGTTTAATTAAATCAAACACGCTTACTGTGATAAAAAAGCATTAAAGGGGATAGACAGTTCCATCAATCGATGAACATCATCCAAAATAGCGCAACATTTCTTTTTTCAATTACATTTTTTAAATAGTTTAATACTCTATGGTGGCAGTTGAGAATGTATGTGCATGTTTGTTTTACCTTAAGTGTGAGATTAATGCAGATAAATACAGTGTTATACAGACAATAACGAGCAGACTACTTTCAATTAACATGGAAAGGAAAAAGCGGACAGTCAACCTACACATGTACATCTATCGTATATGACGAGAGCTCAGCTGGTGACACTGCTAGTTAGAGACCTGAGTAAGAAAATCCGGTGGTTGCAAGCTCAATTTTCTTTCTTTTCAATGAAAATATATAAAAGATGATAAATATGTCAAGTTGTAATGTGATCTTTTTCCAATATAATCGTCTATTGCCTTTCTGCTGTGAGTCTGTTGATTCTTAAGGCATACGGTTTCTTTGTATGCCCTATGGTAATCTGGGTAGAAAGATGCAACACATCAGACAGAAAAGACCAAAGGCCTGATAAAATCTTCATGTGGACAAGATGGCTTCACCTTAAATAATACTTTTTTTTAACCATCCCCCCCCCAAAAAACAGTGATTCATGACATTAAAACCATGAAAAGAAAATCTTTTTGTTTGATAACAGTTAAATATTTAGAAGCTTGTGGCTTTCAGTCAAAAGAGGGATCAAATTTAGAATCTTTTTTGCAATTATTTTATATGTGGAAGGGATTAGTCGGAGGCAACCAAGACAACTAAGGGGCAACCTCAACTCAGCCTGCCTGCTTGATATCCCCCATCAAGAAAAGCAGAAAATATATTAATTTCAAGGCCCTAGATCAGAATTAATCAGCTTTGTCTTGCTCCTTAGCTCAGAGATCACCAGCGAACACAGATCGTGACATTTGTGTATACAATGTTTGTCATCAAGTCATGATCTACATGTATCTTAGTTCCGTCAATATATTACACAACTTGTAAATGTACATGTAGCTTTGATCTCCACCTGGGATTATGTTAGCCAAACACAATCCAATATATCAGAAAGTAGATCTTTACAGAAAGCTAAATAGTGTCTATAGGGCACATTTATATATCTATTTAGATAACACAATCAAACCAAATTACTCTGAGGAACCTTATAATTTTATTTTGCATATCTTCAGAGATCTAATAAAAACATTTAAAATCATAACAGTTAAAACAAAAACTATGCCCACAATATCAGATTGTTTTTGTTTGATTGGGGTTTAACACCATACATGTACATACTTAACATTTTTTCACTCACATGACGGCGAGTCAGATCAAGGTGTGAACAAAACCACCCTCGACACTACTGGCAACCAACAAAGACAAGATAGGACAAATAAAGTACTGCAACACTACAGGATGTAATACATTGCCCCGTTTAAAGCTCTGAGAGCACCAGGCAGGGCAACAGGAAGTTCCTTCTCAACACTCCATTACACAATATGAGATGTTACATACAAGTTCATCTAACAAAACTAAAGTTCTCCGGCAAAGTATCATGCTATTTTCTATGAAAATGTGCCTTCTGGCCATAGTAATAGCCAGAAATCAAGAAGAGAGTGTCTCAAATCATCATTTTTACAGAAGCAGGGTATCTCATTTTACTGTTCCCCTATCTTTCCAATGTTAAATTTGACTGAAACAGGGTGTCTCGAATGGCTTCTTGGGTGCCTCAAAGACACCATTTTGGCTAACACTATGCTTCTGGCTCCGGGCAGTATGTTTCAAGTATAGATACATGTATACTGTTTTGCTTTATAGCACTGGAGGTGTAGCGAGAGCCAAGCTACATAGTACAAAATAAAACGAACTCCGAGGTTCACATGAAAAGGTTATTATTTCATAAAGTTGGTACAACTGGCCAATACTAATGCCTTAGTGGTAATATTCCAATAGTTGAATTGAATGCTGAATCTCCTGACATTTTACACAAGACTGACCAAGAAGCGCATTATCCATAGCTTAATGAACTATAAGAGCGTAACAAACAGATACTGGCCAATCATAAATTATCTGAAGCTCCTGACATTAGCATACGAAAAGAGAAATGAAATAAACGTGTGACAAACAAGATCGAGATAGTAAACATCAAACTTTCTGATTATCGAAACAAATTTTTTTTCATTCGCAACCATTCTTGACACGAGGAAGATTAATTTCAAGAGAGCAAAACATGCCAAATTTATGGTTGTGGATTATAGTATGATAGATGATTGAAGTGAGTAATTCTTAAATCTAGCATAACCTATCTTAACTTTATTTTCCAGTGTAGTGTTTGTTTCTTTGATTAGGGTTTAACGTCGTACTCAAGAGTATTTCACTTATATGACAACGGATTGTCCACTTCACAAGTGCTGTTCCTTGCCTCATTACGGTGGAATACCGAGAAGAAACCTCATAAAAACCATTGTAGTGAGGTCGTAGCATAATACACAACATAAATGGAAGAATGCTCTATGAAATTGATATTTCTGAGAGCATATTATAATTGACAAATTATACAACTTTGACAAAATGGACCGAATAAAGACAAAGAAAATGCATAAATCAAATCACACTTTTAAAGACTAGTTCATTATAACTAATAAAACCAACTATGGAATAAATTTTTTTTTAAAAGTTTAAAATTTATAAAAGTAAAACCAACTAAAAAAATCTAGAATCAAATCCTATTTATTACATTTCTCATACTATTAAAATAAATAAGTTTGATTGTTTGAGGTTTAATGTTGCACTCAAAAGGTATTTGGCTTATATGATGACAGATTGTTCATCACTTCACACTATTGCTTGCCTAATTATGGTGGAAAACTGGGAGGAAACCTCATAAAAACCTCCCTTGCGATTGCCAGAGCCACATTAGGTGACTCACTCATGTATCTGAGGGTTGACAGATGGACTCAAGCCTGTGAACCTTACATAATAATAATAATAACTTTATTTAACGAGGAGAAAATTACAGTCAAATGAAAAATTTCCCTGTAGCCCTCAATAAATACTACATGGAAGTAGGATTATTAAGAGCACCTGCTAACCACTATTAGCCATGGCTGCGGGCGAAATAAACAGGAGAGTTGCGATAGTGTGATTTTCTAATACACAGAATATGTATTATGAGTTTGCTGAAGAGCAGTTAATTTATAGCATTGTCTTAACCCACGTTATAGTCTTAAAATGCTCTACTTAAATGTATTGAGGAACAGTAATGTAAAAAGATTGCTTCCCTGTTAAATTGTTGGACAAAGCTCAAGTATTGAAACTATTGATAATTTGTACAACTAGCGCGATAATTTATTACATCATCAAAAAAACTATTCATACATGTAGGTGACTATTGCGCCAGAAGATATTGCAATAAATCGATAGCTTGATGAAGTGTTACAGCTCTTATGTCAATGTAATTGTTTTATTTTTGTGAAATTGATCAACTGTTTTTACTGAGGAGAGAATTTGGCATTGCCCTAGCTGTACTGTATCAATTGTCTGCATGACAGATAAATGTTGAAAGTTTTACTGTTTTACTGCTGAAGTCAACTGACTTCCTAGTAGCTTTGAAGGAGGCATATCATACTGAGTTTTCATTCACAAAGTGTAAATGTCGAATAAAAACCGACATTTCCTTTGGACACAAAGGAAATCATCAGCATAAAATGACCATCACAAATTAAATATTCACAAGTACCCATTGCCCTGCTCTATTCCCGTTGAGGAAACAGACACCAAGACGGAATACAATAAACTATAGAAAGCCACAATTAAACATAATATAAGAGAGCAATTCCTTGAGCACCTTTCATTAATAATGTAGATGGGGCTGTCAGTGAACAGTGTGGGTAGGGTCTCATGATATGCAAGGCCTTGTAACAATCATAAGGCACAATACCATGTTCAAACACACATACACCAAATAAAAGAATTGGGCTACTTTAAGAACATCAAGTTTTACATTTCAATGTTTTCCTTATTTTGGGATAATTCATTCTTAATGTTTTAAGTTGTTTGAACTACATTTAACTTTAAACCTGTTGGGCTGGTATACTGTCTGAGCTCTGGGAATTTCCCAATTCCATGACCAGTGCAGAATTTAGCGACAGCAAAAATATCAAAATATATGCATGTACTTTCCCATTTAACCCATGTTTGCCAGGTGAGTTAAGAAAAACTTAGCAAATTTTCAAACATCATTTTAAATACATAAACACCATTTTGCTTAACTTTGTATGATCCTGAACGAAACATTATAAGTGAAATTTATAAAATGACAACTTAATTATTTCACATTTACCTTTTTCGTGATCAGTGAAAGAGGGAAATTTGGATACATATTTCTTAACTTTAAGAAATACTTAAGTAGCTTTATGAATACGGGCCCAGGTGTACAAGTACGCCACTAAATTTCAGTTCTCCATCTTCATTAAGTCAGCAAAAAGGTCAAAAACAAAAAAAAATCCAGAGTAAATAGAACCTTAGAATTATACATGACATTCAGACGAGAAAGTAGAAAATTGTATCAACCGTTTCCTGGATGGTGAAGTCTAATAAAGACTGAATAATGGGGATCCACACACCTAACCTCCCAACGTCCTATCAATATTTTAATAGTCAGCTAACCAAATTCAATAAAGATGACAACACAGAGCTCTACTCTCCATTCAGCCTATCTCTTAAGCCAGCACCTATCATTCTATAACACCTCTCTTTGATTGATGACATTTATGACGTAATCCACACATAATAAACAGGGCAGTTTCTAGAAAAAAAATTTCAAAGTTCTTACCCGAAATTCATCAGATCATAAATCAATGTTCTGGACTCCCGTTTGCTTGATTTTAATACAGATTGTATGAAAGAAGTTATACATTGACATGAATTTGAGTGTATAACATTTTTGAGCGTTCGTATGTTTTCTGTAAACAAATTAACCCTAGAAACTCCCCTGATAACATATATCATAAACCTTCAGTTCTACTGACATGCATTCCATGAAATATTCCTACTTATAGGGTATAATTATAAACAGTATACACTGAGCTGCGTTCATCTTACTGGACCAAAATTAACACTTTCAAGCTGAGTACCCAAGTTAAAATACCAGGCCAACAAAATGCAATGTATTATGTGATCATAGGAAAAATAGCCAATAAGAGAATAATATTGAAAATCCAAAAAAAAAAAAAAAAAAAAAGCCTGTTTGGAAAGATATTACACACCAGATTTTTTAAAACTGAGTGCTGAGAAGAAATGGTAAATTCTATGGTGCCAAGAGTATGTCATGAAAAGACCACCATACAAAAAAATTGACCAAATTGGTTCTGACAAGATAATGAAATCTATCCAAACACCCTGGGACACCATTTCTCCAAACTGATGTCTACAGTCTGTCTACTAGTTTTAGGTTTCTTTCCCTTTAACTAAAATCTTTCATAGATATTTTAGCAAATGTCTGAACACAATCTTAATAGTACCACCTGCAGTCCACCTAACAATTCACCGCATCCCTTGTGTTTACTGTGGCTACATGGCAACCAAGGGGAGGAGTCACAATCTCCATGGCTGCCTCAAATACCCAGAAAAGATTGCAAAACAGAATGAGGGTGAAGATACTGTGCACACACTATCATGGTTCAAATGATGAAGGTTTCTTCATCATTTCTGTTGAATGAGTGGATATGTTGTGCACATTGTGAAGAACCATTCTTCCAAGGATCTTAAAACCCCAGACAAATATTGTCAAACAGAATGAGAGTGAAGATACCGTGCACACACTATCATGAGGTTCCTTCATCATGTGTATTCAACAAGTGGATATGATGTGCACACAGTGAAGAACCGTTCTTCCAAGGATGTTAAAACACCCAGGCAAATATTGTCAAACAGAATGAGGGTGAAGATACTGTGCACACACTATCATGAGGTTCCTTCATCATGTGTATTCAACAAGTGAATATGATGTGCACAGTGAAGAACCGTTCTTCCAAGGATGTTAAAACACCCAGGCAAATATTGTCAAACAGAATGAGGGTGAAGATATTGTGAACACACCATGAAGAAGTTTCTTTATCATTCGTGTTCAATGAGTGGATATGAGATGCACACAGGGAAGAACTGTTGTTCCAAGGATCCTACAACACCTAGGCAAATATTGGCAAACATAATGAGAGTGAAAATATTGTAAATATACCTTATGAATACAGTGAGCAGGCTATCATGAGGTTAATTCTTTAGTGTTTCGAAAAGCTATCAATAGGGCAAATGCCACATGTATTAAGTCTCATTCTCTACCACTTCATTTTCGGTTATCTCGTTCAAAATCTGTTGCTTAATATGTTATGAATACTGACCTTACAAAGCCACTTCTGGGTGCAGCTGAAGGGCTAATTGGCATATTTTAACTATTCATTTGATTTATGTCAAAACTAGTAAGAATATAGGTGATACCTGGAATATCGCACAGCACATGAGTTGACTTACAAACACGAAGGCCTGAATTTCTCACTTTTCATCTTGTTGAACAAGTTACATGTAGGTTGTGCCAATGAGGCGAGTTGTATTTCTTGTATGTATTCCAAGGGCTTAGGCAGAGGGGTGTCCACTCGGTCTTTAGAAACCCTGAATTGAACAATTGTCTCATTTGGACACTCTGTTTTAAGAAATTTTAACATGCATGCAGGAGATAGGGAAACTGTCAAAATTGAACACCCTGGACAGTTTATACTTAAAAATTGAAGCAAAATTACCAATTTAGACACCATACTTTTGATTGTTTGTTTGTTTGTTTGATTGGGGTTTAACGTCGTACTCAAGGGTATTTCACTTATATGACGACGGATTG
>JAQQZZ010110763.1:0-15458 GCA_030265115.1 Mopalia vespertina | reverse complement strand
TTTACCTGTTAATTTGCAATATTCCCTATACCGCCCATGTTAAAAATCGTGGATTTGCCCTCCCTTGCCGTAAAGCGATAACGGTATTTCGCAAAGGGACGTCACTCTGTTGTCGTAACGTCATAACCGGAAAACCCCGTATTGAACACAGATAACATGACGTTACAACTTTTGTGAATTGAACACAGACAACGTGACGTCACAACCTGTGTTAATTAAACACAAACAATATGACGCTTCAACCTTTGGGAATTGAACACAGACAACGTGACATCACAACCTGTGTGAATAAAACACAAACAGTATGACGTCACGACCTTTGTTAATTGCAATATAAGGTATAGTCTGATAACAATAGAGTATAGGACTAGAATAATAGCATAAAGATAATGAAGTTATTAATGTCACTTGCCCGTTTCAAAGATTGCATAAACTAACCTTATTAAGAGATAGGTGAACCATTGCCATAGATACATCTAAACAGAACTTGAGGAGTAAATCGTCGCTGGGGCTAGTCTCTGGTTGACCTATGGCCCTATGATATTGTAAATAATCCCTAAGATTTCCCTCATCCGTCCATTCCAGTATTAGATACAAGTTTCCTGTCAATCAAATATCATAATTTGAACTACAGAGATATAGCACAGTCGTGAGAGCATTGGCTCTGTCTGCCAATTCCAAGACTCTGTCAGCCAATTCTAAGACTGTAAGCCGATTCTTAGACTGTCAGCCAATTTTAACAGTTTGTCAGCCAATTATAAGACTCTGTCAGCCAATTCCAATAGTTTGTCAACCATTTCTAAGACTGTCCGCCAATTCTACGGCTCTGTCAGTCAATTATAAGGCTCTGCCAGCCAATTCTAAGAGTTGGTCAGGCAATTCTAAAGGCCCGTCTACACGATACAACTTTTGTTGGACAACAAGGACCAACTTGTGTTTGCTCATGTTGGAAGGCATTTGTTTGACCGTGTAGACCGCGTCACCCATCACGCTCAAACATCGTCAAACATGTTGGTCGGTGTTGGTACATGCATCTTCCCAACAGCGAAAGACGGCATTAAAGAACTTTCACATTTTTTTCAAAAATCGGGTAGGAAACATCGTCGCTTTGTTGTAGAAATACTCGCACCACGTAGAGCACTGCCATGGATAAATGTGTGTAGGGGGAGAGTACAATTTCATTTTCCATGCCAAGTTTTTTTCTGTTACAAATTGAAACTCAAGCAGCATGTTGCAAACTGTTTTTCCAAGATTTTTTCGTAAAGGTTCGTTTCAATTTTTAACTAGAGTTTCAGAAATGTCAGTAATCTATGGGGAATGTTTGTTGAGTGTGTTGGGTTATTTAGTCCGAGTGGCTCTGACGTTTTGCTTCGGACAATGCCTGACAGCTTTTGTCTAACAGAGAGTAACACAAAAACTATCGTCTTAGTCCCTTGGACCACTTACACACCGAATAAATTTTAGAACATGTTCACTACTGTGGATTGATTGAATCTAAAATATGTTGGTTTTGTTTCAGTTAACAGCATTTTTTTTTTAAAATAATAACTGGTATGAATAGATAGTAGAATACGTGGGTTTTAAATAATAGACGTTAAACCTACACTATATATTTTTTAGATAATATATGGATCAAAATTGTTTTCTGGATCAGTGCTTGAAGTAGAAAAAGAAAATATAATGTTCAACTTTGGTTTAAATTCTGGTCCGGCTTTTTGTCACGAGTGACAGAAGATCAATGGTTGATCCTAAATAGATGCATGCAAATGTTAAAAATCCTATTTTAATCGGCAGGAACTTTTTACTTAAAACACGTATACAAACGGTTCTGAAATATGGCTATTTGCAGAGAACCTTATCAAACGACCACAATACTTTATTGACACTTTCTTAGCATAACAATGACGGAAATAATTGCTGATGCGACTGCAATCAACGAAGATGCGTCCAATTTCTCCATTTCACAGAGAATTAATACTAAGCCTATTTTATGATTTTACATGCTCTTTTATCATACAACAGCGCAAAACAAAAGTTTGACAGTGTTTGGTCGTGTTGTATCGTGTGAACAGGGACATCCAACGAACTGCAACACGGTAGAACAAATGTTGGCTTTTGTTGTACAACAAATGTTTGATCGTGTAGATTAGGGCTCTTTCGGTCAATTCTAATGCTCTGTCAGCCAATTCTAAGACTCTGTCAGCCAATTCCAAGACTCTACCATCGATGAAGACATGCACATTTTGATTTCTGTACATTTATAGAGATGGCCTCTTTAAAACATAATATCAATTTCATTATTGTGACAATTTCGTTTTAACTGCTTGACGAGTTATTACCAAAGATATATATTTAATCTAAATAATTACGAATCAACAATATTTGCAATGGAACTTTCTGTAATAGTTATAACGACAATGTTGAGAAAGTTATACTGGTGGTCCTACTCTGTATATTGTCTTCTAATACGATATTGCTGAGGAGATATGTTAGATGCTGTCAATTATCCAGCAGACTATATCCATTAGAATATCTTATACGTTCCAAACCTGTCTGATATCAAACATTTTCAGTTTAACGATCAGATCTAGTCTGTGAACCATTTTTTCCTGTCTATATGTGTGTGAGGGAAATAGTTGTTTTGTTGAAAGAACATGAGAAGCAATATGGCTGATTGGCGCCTAAATCTCTACATGTATTAGAATTGAAATCTTAAGTGGGACGCATCTGCTTACCTGTTTCTGACTCCAGGGAAGACCCAAAGACGGTTAGTATATTCATACAACGTTCTAATGACCGTAACGTCTCTAGCTGACGGTTGATCAGGTTTTTCTTCTCATCAGAACCATTACCTAGATAATTAAAAAGATAAGCTGATAAAGAGAAACAAGATAGATGGGATGGCATGATTAAAGGCAAGCGAATATACCAAGCTCGGTAAACCTGTGGAAGAGTTCGTGGCATTATCAGAATTGCTCCAAGAAGTTGAATATGGAATTACCGTATTGATGTATCAATTGTGGAACATGGTGCAGCTTTGGAGCGTAACAAAGACATGCAGACAATTCCAGATGACTGGTGTGGTCAGTGTTTGTGGGAATAATGCTCCAATAACTTACCTAAGAATTTCTTGAGACCAACTGGAAAGAGAACTTGCTCATCGGGAGAAAGCTTCCAAATCGCCAGCTGCGTTTCCCCAAAACTTCCTTGAATCATTGTTTGGTTCTTCAAGTCAAGGCATTCTATGTTTACATTCCAGTCAGATAGAGGTAATATTGTCTCATACAACGAATACACATCTGGTCGAATCTGAATGGCAATTTGTAGTCTAAGTATTTTTTATATTGACTTTCAATTTTGTTTAGGACAAAAGCTAAAGTCAATTGTAACATTTGGAAAGAGAACATTCGTTCCTGCATGCAAGTATGTCCCTTTCAAAATTTTTGTTTACTTTACACTTTAAAAAATTGACATTTCTGTTAATTTTTTGCAAAATAAATTATCACAATTTTTTTGTTGGCCTGTTCTTGCAAATATGACTGTCCAAGAATCTCCATTCCGTTTACCTGCGGCATAGAGGGACAGGGTGGTAGATAGATGTCTCCGGATGGATCATCCATTGTAATCTGCAAATACATATCAACATTAAAATCAGATCTAAAACGTTACCCGTGTTTTGTTTGTTGCTATATTGAGATCTAATGCAAACACCACATATACAGTGTTCAATAAGATCAAGTTTCTGGTATTCACGAAAGACAAATTGCCCAAGGTTTGAGTTGGCCAATACAAATGCAGATAGCACAGGGCTATGGTAAAACAAGCCTAATTCGTCCAAGTTTAACCAGATTTGAGAAGCGGCTCTGTAAATGGTCAATGTACATCAGTGAAATCTACTAATAATTGTCTTTGAGGATTCTTGCACATCAATAATGATAAACTTTTAATTTGAGGATTTCTGTACATCATTCGTAGCGAGAACATTTCACTTTGATGACTTTTGTGCATCATTCTTAGTGATAAACTTTAGCTTTGAGGATTTCTGTACATCATTGCAAGTAATTAACTTTTACTTTGATGATTTCTGTACATCACTCTTAGTGATAAACTTTAGCTTTGAGAATGTCTGTACATCATTCTTAGTGATTAGCTTTTACTTTGAGGATTTCTGTAAATCAGTCTTAGTAACAAACTATTACTTTGAGGACTTTTGTACATCAGACTTAATGGTTAACTTTTATTTTGAGGATTTCTGTACATCATTCTTAGTGATACAATTCTACGTTGAAGATTTCTGTACATCATTGTTAGTGATACACTTTTACATTGAGGATTTCCGTACGTCATTGTTAGTGATACACTTTTACATTGAGGATTTCCGTACATCATTGTTAGTGATACACTTTTACATTGAGGATTTCCGTACATCATTGTTAGTGATAAACATTTGCTTTGAAGATTTCTGTACATTATTCGTAGTGATAAACTTATACTTTGTAGATTTCTGTTCAGCAATTTTACGTTATAATATTTTCTTGTCATGTATCATTTTTTAATGATAATATTAATAATTATATTGATATAAAACATTTGCTGCACAGTTTGCAGATTTCTAATAATCAGAATAAAGTTTAAAACAAACTTACTGGAACTTCATAAGATTGGTCGGAGACTACACGTGTCATAGGTACCTGTTGAAAATATAGAAATAGAATCTGTACACAATTTAACCGTATTCGTCTCCTTGGGGTCCATTTGTCAGTGGTATCCTCCCCATGTGATAGGGCACAAAAAAAAACCGTGTTCATATTTTTGTGAAAGAGAACGGATCAACTTCAGAATTGGTCTGCCTTATACAACACGAACGTAAGCATGTAATAACTAATTCTGGCACCAGCTATTACTAACCTTAACTTACTTAGTAAAAGCCAATCAAGAATTATACAATCAGAGCAAACCTAGTAGTTTTGATAGGCAATTACTAGCTACAGGTGAGGAACCAATTCTTAAGAAGACCAAGTAAATCAAACACAAAATATTACGATTGCAACTACCAAAGTTGTCATTAATAATACATCTTTTTAATCCTCTATTGTTGGCATATGTCCTTCATGCGTTGTTGCATTAAATTTCATTTGACCACTTCCTTTGTAAAAATGGGTTAAACAAATTCTTCTGAATACTTTATGCATTGATTGAACCACTCAATGCATTTAACTCAACAATTTGATCTATTAACAAACGTTGCTTAATTACTAAGTTCTTCTACCATGTGCTTAAAGCTTCTCACCTGACAAGGTGTTAAATAGCTGGGATTTCGGTGGAGTTTGGAACTCGGTTTGTGTCGAGTTCGGTACAGATAGATGAGGATACTGGCACAGACAACGACCAGAATAAGAACTCCAAAGC
Organism: Mopalia vespertina; assembly: GCA_030265115.1. NCBI lineage: Eukaryota > Metazoa > Mollusca > Polyplacophora > Chitonida > Mopaliidae > Mopalia > Mopalia vespertina. The sequence continues at coordinate 10,049 of JAQQZZ010110763.1, read as the reverse complement.
CAACAGCAAGCCCTATCACTGTAGCCAAATCTGGAAAATGTCAATATAACACCTCATTACGACACCGGTTGTCTGTTAATTTGAGTGTTTTTATCTTCAAACACGTATGACGCTACCAAGCCTACCATGTCAAACTTGTTCAGATAAAAAACGGTTAGAGGTTTCATGTTTAAAGTGTTCAAGACTTTCACCAATTCAGAGCCACGGCACTCCGACCTTTTTCAGAAGCATAAAGCATTACATGTAAACGAAACCATGTGACTCACTTAATGAAGATGTTCCGATATTAAAATGTGTTTTATAAAGTGATTTAATTTATTATATTTCATCTTTTTTCAATTAATTACAATAAAATAATATCTATATTTATGTTTTTAAGTGTACATTGTATTGCAAATATTCATATAATTATACTTCTAGTGACCAATAACATAAAAAATCCCTGAGATGGACAAAAATGAAAATAAAATACACGGCACACTAAGATTTACCTGGAAAAGTGGATTCCTGACTTTGGCATAAGCTTCCCAAGTAACCCGGGATACAGCCTCCAATGCATGTGCCATCTCGCCTGTCACACTCTAGTCTACCCCGGACACAGTTCAAGCTACAATTATTCTCACACACACTACCCCATCGACCTCTTGGACAAGCTGTGTAGATTGAAATTATGAATGTCATATGACGTATAATCATAATCAAATGTCACATATAATGTTTTGATTTAAATAAATGATTTTAGAAAATGACGACACGCGGTACGGGTAGGTTTCCGCGTCTTCAACAACACTTAAGAGAACATTTCCTGGCTTTAGGTCCTCGCTAACTCTAGTTATTTCACTTATTCATAACAATGATTCAATTTACTATTGCAGAATGAATAAAATCTCGTACATTGGGACGATACCTTTAAGTCTTTTCATTTTGGCAAAATAGGTCATACAGTTGTGTCATTTACCTTATCGTCCTGAACATAGCCAATACATACAATATTGATTTACTGTTAACAGTTAATCAATATTGTATGTAGTGGCTATGTTCACAAAGTTACATTTACCTTTGCAGTTGACTCCATTATATCCCGGCATACACCGCGGTGAACTTGCGGGACATTCCCCATTCTGTGGTTTGCAGGTGGTAAGACCGGTAAAACAACCTCCACAACTCCACTGACATTCAGGTCCAAAAGTTCCCGGCTCACAAGCTAAATAAAACAACACATCACGTATCGTAGTAATTGATTTACATACATATTCAACAGAAATGTTTTTAATTTAACATATATTTGTCATCTGCGCTGGCTAACAGTCTGTTTATGGGCTAATTTCCGTTGCAACCATTGGAGGGCCTAGGATTTCAAGCCGGCATATTCAGGTATGCCCATCTTCTCGAGACACGGCTAATATCTCCATAAGCTCGGTATAAGACCTTGCAACGTTTACTGCTTTTCAGCTGTCGAACAGAGATAAAAACGAAAAAGTGAAAGCCAGTTCACTAATCAAATGCATTTACCACTTTTCAAACAGTGTATCGCCTCCGCCAAAACATCATGGTAAACTGTGGTAACAGACAATCTTCTTTTCACGTAATGACCCTCATCATGCGTACTCACGGTTGTCTGTCCTATCGTTAATATTATATTCCTGCCCTACTGGCTTGAATAATATTTGAATGTATTTCAATGTCCAGGCCTTCAGCCGAGGGATATCGCAGCATGGTTAAAAGCGACCTTGTACTTCCGTTCATTAGATCTAGGAGAATATACTTTCCTCCCGGCTGCACAAGAAGTTGAGGTCTACTATGTGTTCAAAGTGATAAAAAAAAACACATACACTGAGGTAAACTTTTATGTGACGTTAAATTATTTTGGGATTCCACAAGCTCATGTAGATCAGACTATATATAATAATCAGTGTGAGTAAATACTACAGTGTCATAAACCTCATTGAAACATAAACAAGCTGATACAACCTTAACTATTCATCCATTCAATAGTCTGCATCCATTAATCTGAAGTTTGAAAGGGTTAAACTGAACAGAATTAGGCCTACGCTCGAATCTTTATCCAATAAACTAAAGTTTTCCAGGGTTATAATGAACGGAATTACGCTGGAATCTTTATCCATTAATCTGAAGCTTGGAAAGGTTATAATGAACAGAATTATGCCCTTAGCTTTATCCATTAATCTGAAGTTTAGAAGGGTTATAATGAACATAATTATGCTCTTAGCTTTATCCATTAATCTGAAGCTTGGAACGGTTATAATGGACAGAATGATGCTCAAAGCTTTATCCATTAACCCAAAGTTTGGAAGAGTTATAATGAACAGAATTACGCTCGAATCTTCATCCATTAACCTGAAGTTTGGAAGAGTATTAATGAACAGCATTATGCTCGAATCTTCATCCAAAAAACTGAAGTTTGGAAGGGTTATAATGCACGGAATTACGTTCGAATCTTTATCAATTAATCTGAAGCTTGGAAGGGTTATAATGAACATTATTATCCGTCAACCAAATTCGTTGTGTTCTGATTGGTCAATTTGCAGGGGGGTAAAAACACGTACACCCCGTGAGATTTCGAATGTCACAAGACTTCACGGGTAATATAAAAACAAACATGGCCGCCTACGCTTCAAATTTTATTTTCTAAATTTAATAAAACTTAATTTTGAAATCGATTTTTGGTTGACACAGAGTTAGTTCAAAACATATCTGCTTAACAATCGCTCATTTTTAATGACGCTAAAATACCAGAAACATCTCTTTGGTGGCCCTTTTTTTTTTGCAGCGACATTGGCCCTTTCGACTTGCCTGAAAGCTGCGTTGTCATGGCAGCGCTAGTCGTCAGGGGAAGTAACTCGGAACGCAAACAAAGATCGTATCGCCGCAGAACCTATTTTCTTGTGGTTTCTAAGTGAATAAAATCCCACATACTGTGGCTTGGCGGGTAATAAATTCGTCATAGACTTTTTCTCAGGGTGTACTGACTTTTATGACCGTCCTGCAAGACCGTTCGCCCATTCGCCTGCGGCTCAGGTATTACGAGTTTGCAGGATGGTCATAAAAGTCCGTACACCCTTCGAAAAACGTCAATAACTAATATAATTACGCTCGAATCATTGTCCGTTATTCTGAAGTTTGGAAGGGTTAAAATGAACAGAATTATGCTCGAATCTTTATCCATTAATCTGAAGTTTGGAAGGGTTATAATGAACAGAATTATGCTCTTAGCTTTATCCATTAAACTAAAATTTGGAAGAATTATAATGAGGGGAATTATGCTCTAAGCTTTATCCATTAATCTGAAGCTTGGAAGGGTTATAATGAACAGAATGATGGTCAAAGCTTTATCCATTAATCTGAAGTTTGGAAGGGTTATAATGAACAGAATTATGCTCTAAGCTTTATCCATTAATCTGAAGCTTGGAAGGGTTATAATGAACAGAATTATGCTGTAAGCTTTATCCATTAATCTGAAGCTTGGAAGGGTTATAATGAACAGAATTATGCACTAAGCTTTATCCATTAATCTGAAGTTTGGAAGGGTTATATGAAACATAATTATGCTCCAAGGATTTTCAGCATAAAATAGTTAATTTATTTCACAAATACCGTATCATTGTTTCTTTTTTTATATTTTCCCAGTAATTTGCATTGAAAGCTATGACACTGACAACAATGATAAGGTATACAATTACAAATGCGCCACCATGACAAACTATTGCGGAAATGCAAGGGAATCGTGCAAAAGTTTTACAAAAGGACAATGTCATTACAATTAGGATGTGTTAAATACCCTGGGCGAGTAAAACCTTTTGTTTTAGTTTGCTTTGCTTTTTGTTATTGTTTGATAAAATTATATGAGCCTCTGTAGCTCAGTCGGTAGAGTGCTGGGCCTGTAACCCAAAGGTCCCGGGTTCGAATCCCGGTGGAGGATAATAGTCAAAATATATAAACAAAATAGGCAAAGTGAGATAACTGTAAATTGCAATCGGAAGACGCCGACTATTTCGATAGGGTTCTTAATACTGAATAGTAGCTTGAAATATAACACTTGGTTAGCGAATATGTAGTTTGTTTCCATAGATCTTCGTGAGCCATGTAACTGGATAACCAAGATTACATATATCTCCAAGAGTTATGCTGTAGAATCAAACAGTTTACATAATCCTCAAATGTACTTGACTTGCCCTGTTTGCGCGGCAAATTTTCAAACACCTGCTTTCTGGCTCACGTTATTAACGTCAATCTACACATTTAACAGTCAACACAAATTTCCAAGCATCATGCTATTGGCTCACCTTGTTTACAAAAGGCCCCAGAGAATCCTGATTTACACAGCGGTATGTCCATGAAACATTCACCACTAGTCTCGTTACAGCTACCCGCAGCGCAGGCGCCACACTTTGCTAGACAATCGGGTCCGTACCATCCTTCCGGACATTCTATCCATGAGTAAAGGAAAGCGAAAACAAACCAGTTAAACTTTAAGTTTGGTATACGAGTGTGAAACTCAATGCAATATTAACAGTTGTTACCTTGCATCGAAGTTTTGACACCTATACAAATTTGAGTGACCCATAAAAAGCTGGCCAATTCGAGCTGCAGTGTGGACCAAGTATACATCAATACAAGGGTACAAAGCACTCAGAACACTGGTACAGTTACTTTTGACTTACATGATGACAAAAGATTACTTGACATCTGGCTGTCTTGTTAAAATATTGTGACTTTTTGCAAATGTGTTTTTTTGCACATTTGCAACTAACATACCTGTAACTGTCATGATAAATCGCCAGCATGTTTTATTGGGTCAGTTGTGGACTGCAGATATCTCAGGGTGATTTTAATCAACTTTCATCAAAATTTTCCAAAAAAACCCTGACAACGCAATTAAAGATCCCATTTCTTATTGCAAGAAATAAACTATTGTTTAAATTGAATATTGAACATGATTGACAGACATATCAGACTGACATACATGTTCTTGCTCTGCCTGGTTAAGGCTTTTACTTACCAGGTATATGAAAACTAATCTCCTAGGTTAACATCTACCGTGTACTTACTCCGTGAACACAGTAGCCCTTTCCACCCTGGAAGACATCTAGGATTTGTCTGGAAGCAAACTCCTGATGAGATGTTACATTTCCCACCAGCACATTGTCCACATGTATTATAACAGCCACGTCCATATTTACCGGAGATACAGGCTGCGAGAAAACACAATACATCCACAGAATATACTATAAGGAATTCGATACGTTAAACTACAAGGTATATAGTGTGTGGCAGAAAATATGCCGGCGTAGCAATGCAGCTACGACCCATGGCTTAAATTTAGTAATAGCGGACAGGAAAAACTCTCTTTTTTGGTTGTTGTGAATGTAGAATTAATATAGGTTTTATTAATATCCGGTAGGTGATAGCAGCATGCTCCAAAGGTAAGAGCAAATAGCACTAAATTAGGACAATATGATTGCGCTTATACCACATTGAAAGATTTAAGCCAGACCTGCTAATGTCCATTTTTCGGCGAAAGCCCAAAAAAGCATTTTGCTTGACTTTGTCCCTGTGTGGTTTGGACATGCCATATATATGCCACAGGTTCAGGTTTGTGCTAAATAAGACCTTTCTGGCTCATAAAGAATATAAAGAATCTGGGTGTTAACATTTTTCATTTCTGTAGGATTAGACATTGATCTGGATTATGGTTGAGTTTATGAATTTAGGCGTTAATCTGATAATTAAATTTGCATAATTTTTGGACTGTTTGTTAGATTGTGGTTTTACTTCCTTCCTTAAATTATGGCTGAAGGAATCACTCTGAACAATCACAGTTGAGTCAACAGCATGACTTGAAAATTAGGGATCAAATTTAATCTCAGAGGTGCGTTCAGACCAGGTGAATGATAAAGATGACGTTTACTTACAGTCAGTACAGCTGTTTCCAAAGAATCCTGGAAGACATTTTGGTGAATGATCTGGACATTCCCCTGTTGTAATGTTGCACTGTGGCTTAACACCAGCACATTGACCACAAGTTTTCGAACAGCCTAAACCCCATCTACCTTCAGGACAAGCTAGGTACCAGAGAAAAAAAAAGAATCAAGAAAGACGTTTAGCCTACAGTCAGAACAAGCTGGGTACAATGCATATGAGTACTTCTAGTTTAGCAGAAAAACACATTTTAACGCTATAACTACCTATTGCCTTGCTGGAGACGTTAGATCAAACGTTGAAGCTGGATGAAAATAATTTCGCTTTATATGCTATTATACACTTCTGTGTTGCAAAAGTACACGTTGAATTTGTTGTAATCTCAAGAAGAATATATGTCAAAAGTTTTGCAACGGTAATAATTGTTGATTTGCATAAAGTTAAGAGGTATTGTATAATCTAAGATGTTTTGGAACTGTAAACAAATTGCATCAACCAGTTTTCAAACGGCGGCAAATCCACGCGTCTCTCTGGAAAACAATTTGACTATGATATTATTGTAACTATGTTAACATGATGCAGCAGCACATTGTTTTCTCTCTATATTTATAAATACGTATAAGGATAGCTTACGATCACAGTAGTATCTTTCACAACACTCTCCTGGGGGCACCCGTGTCTGTGGATTAGGACAGTCTATAGTAGGGTAGCGGAATGATGATGGACACGTTGATATACACTGTATAGCTCCGAAACGACAGGCACACATCATAATGCAGTCAGAATACTCCTCATTATGGGCTAGTGTTATATTTTTACTTGGAACAACACATTGTGTCTCAGCTGAAATGGACCATTGGAAGTTGAGAGGTTCTGTAGATTGCTTACAAGTTTTATTGTAATATAATACCATGTTCTTATGTAGCTATTAATACAAATACATTTTTATTTGAAAATTCAGCCCGTTACAATGTTTCCAAGGAGATTTTAGACATAACCCAATTCAAAAGTGATGTAGCTCAAAATTATGGTGGACATGCTATTATTTATTTTTATTTATTTTTTGTAATTTCGAAAGTCCAAAATAGTCCTCTTCCTGTCAAGGTATCACAATATACTCAATAATATGTTTCATACACTTTTACAAAGGGTGTACTGCCAAAAAGCGGAATGTTTTTTTGTGTTGTGTTTAATCTTCAATCACAGCAAATAACACAGCTTTGGGTCTCGCCCATCGATCATGGTTATAAAGGAAAAATCTTCTCGTGTTTGGGAAGGTGTGATTGGGAGGATCGTGGTACCGTTGTTTATGCGTGATTTGGCAGGTCGCGATGTGGTTGTAAAGGTGTGATTGGGAGGGTCGTGGTGTGGTTATATAAGCATGGTTGGGAAAGCTGCGTTGTGGTTGTTAAGGCGTGATTGGGAAGATCGCGGTGTGGTTGTATAAGCTTGATTAAGAAGGTCGCGTTGTGGTTGTAAAGGCATGATCGCGAAGGTCGCGGCGTGGTTGTATAAGCGTGATTGGGTAGGTCGCGGTGTGGTTGTAAAGGGGTGATTGGGAAGGTCGCGATGTGGTTGTATAGGCGTGATTGGTAAGGTCGCGGTGTGGTTGTATAAGCGTGATTGGGAAGGTCGCGGTGTGGTTGTAAAGGCGTGATTGGGAAGTGTACAGTGTGGTTGTAAAGGCGTGATTGGGAAGGTCGCGGTGTGGTTGTATGACAGGTTTCTCTGTGGTTTTCTACCAATTACCGGAATAAAATAAAACCCTTCATGTGACCAATTATGGGATGTAAATACTGACAGCATTCAAGAAGCTTTACCAGTTAAATGAGAGCAACACGAATCTGATATTTTGTTACGTCTTGTGTTGTATATTGTCTTACCAGGGACTTCTACAGTAGTGTATTTGAATCATAGAACTGACACGCAGTCGTTTGAGTGAAATAACCAACAGCGAACAATTAAACCACCGTAAACACATTTAACTGACAGCGTTTTGGTATTTTAAGGTTTTGAATGTCTTCTAAAATACAGGTATTTGGTCAAATCAGTGTGAAACTTTCATATTTTTATTGTAGAGAAACTAAATGTTGCTTGCCTCCATCTGGATTCAAACTCGGGTCCCTGGCTAGCAGGACCAGTGCTCTAACTCACTGAGCTACAAAGGAAAGTGTGTATATTGTCTTTTATACTATTGTAATATTGCTTCTTATAATTGTGCTTGCAATAAAAATATATAAAATGAAAAACAGAAAGCACGCCAATATCCGAGACGATTGAACTTATCGCTGAATTGGTTATATCGGCATGGATTGGAAACAAGGCCAAGCCGATTGAGTAGTGAATGAGACGAGATGGTGTAGCAGGAGATAGTTTTAAAAAGCCGTTATTCCCCTGCAGTGGGAAAGTTTCAGACATATTCATGCTCTCTTCACTTCGCCCTGGTTTGGTGGAAGTGGAAGTAGCTATTTACTGTTTTTAAATACTGTTCAATCAAAATGGAATTACTACTGAAACCTTAACTTCATAAATACATTATACTTCTTTTTAGCTAATCATATATGGTACATTGAACCATACAGGTGATCTTAATAAATATGCTATAAAGCATGACAGAGATACATGTGTATCTGATCTTTATGGTATTCAGGGTTTGAATAGGTTCTTGAAAGTTATTAAAAGTTCTTTAATAAAATATGTGGAATTCAAGGCTTTTGAAAGTCTGGTAAATTATTGTTTTGATGGGAGGTTGTTAAACAGTTTTGAAAATTAGCAGGGTTGAGGTTTGTACCATTGGGTATTGTTGCAGCCCAATAAGAAAGGAAATGAAAATGTATTTGTATTTCTTGTTACTTTGAAGTATTGATCTAATGAATATCATTTATCATGCTCATCTACCTGATCATGATGTCATTCAGCTGTAAATCAATCCAATTCCCTTTTTAAAGATACCAGTCACTCAAATCAAACAAACAAGTTTAATCATTTTTAATTGTTCACTTTTATGTTGACCTACATTACACATTTTCAAATTTTTATGCACCTAGTGGCTTAGAGTAAAAGTAGCCCCTTCGTTATGGCAAGCCGTTTTATCACTTCTACCTTGATTCTACATATGTCGAATTAGTTTTGCGTTTATTTTACTTATGTACACTTTGTTTCCAGATATGTGAAATTCTTTTTTACTTATGTTGAAAAGATTTTTACTTATGTGAAAAAGAATTTCACATATGTAAAATACAAATTTATTTTACATATGTAGAATTCTTTTCAACATATGTAGAATTATTTTCAACATGTGTGAAATTCTTTTTCACATCAGTAAATAAAACACCAAATCCTAACTATTTCACATATGTGGGAAAGAATTTTACTTATGTATAATCAACTTTTATTTTAGATATGTGCAAAACAGTTCAAACAGTTCCAACTGAGAAATGATTTTTCCCCACAGCAATGGACCGTAGCCAACGTTCTTTTGTGCTCCAATCGTCTTGTGTAGACTTTCAAGACGAATGCAAAGACGATAGGAATACATTCCACATGCTATGCAAGTCGGGTGCTCAGCCGGGTACACTACCAAGTCGAGAGCGTTGATCGGGAAATGGTCACCCTGCAGCGAGATTACAACAACAGCAAAGCAAAGCGCAGATAATGACCTATGTTATATAGGTCATTGAGCGCAGATTGCCAAAAGTCGAACACTTGCATATATTTACAGCCAACAACGGCTGAGACACAAAACCATACATTCTATTATGAAAAATGCCAATTACGGTGACAAATAAAGAGTGAATATTATATCAGGCGACAGGCTTATTCTTATCCACTATTTTTATTGTAGTCTACATCATTTTATTTTCCTGACGAATCAGACGTAGTAATGCTCACTACAACATCGGTCACAATTGTAGGCCTATAAAACTTATGTAGTTTTTCTGATTTATTTTTCGCTACAAAATCACAAATGCTTTGCGAAACGCAGAGTACTTTTTGAGAAAATGTATTGCCGCTAAATACAGGCTGTGAAGAAGAAGTCTGTAATTGAAGTCTTGGATGCTTTTATTTCACATATCTACAAAAGAGTTCCACTCACCTTTTTATTTTAC
>JAQQZZ010110741.1:0-15463 GCA_030265115.1 Mopalia vespertina | reverse complement strand
TTACAATAATATTAGTTTGATAACAATTGTATTTAATTTGCTTAATGTTCTCTCACATCAGAAACTTCCTTAACAAAGTCTGCCAAGGTTTGAACTACAGGTATGTTATTGAGAGTTTCAGCCTATTGGGAAGATTTACAATAGGTTTATAAAATACACAGGTAGATATGTATACATCCTGCAATTCTTTATATAAGGGAAATACACAAATAAAATAGTCGTCTTTTAACAGTTTACAGCAAGACATTTTCTTTGTGATAACTCGATTTTGTGTTTTGTGCCATTTTCCCGTTCCTATAGCTAGCCTGTGGAAAAAAGTCAAGTTAAAGCCACACGAAAATGCGAGTAATATTGAACGCTAAAGGTACAAATTGATTGGTACAAATGACCTCTATTGGTGCCTCTCAAACGAGACACCCAGTCTTGGTGAAAAAAATCGCATTTTTACTGTTTTACAAGAGATAAGAAAGTATTTCAGGAGCCAGCTAGGGTCCCCTTTCACAAAGCCTCCCTACGCAAAGGTGACCGTAGCACTTAATGCGATACATAATTAAGACCACCTTAGACCGTAAGCTAAATGGAGAATTGTGGAAGAGACTATAAAAGCTTAAAAGCGACATATTAATGTAAAATAGTAGGATATTGAACTAGATATTTAGCGCTGCAAATTCCAATTTTTAATTCAGAAACGTCCTGTTGCTTACGTTTGGGCTGAAAGAACAACCTTGTTGAATGGGGGCAATCCATAACAGTGAAGTTTTTGGCTAGGCATATGTTAATCTCATAAATGTATTGAGCTTTTGAATTATTCCTTTCCTTCATAACACATCGAATGTTTGGCAGGTGCCCCAAAGATGCTAACAAAACTTTCTTGATTTTTGGAAGTTCGTAGCTATTCCCTGGTGTCAGGTCATTTTTCATCAAAAGCTGTGTCAAGTTATAGTGTAGATTGAGGCTCAAAGTTTGCAAGAAATAATCGTATTCATTTGCAGTCAGCGGAAGGTCTGTGCTACAAGTGCCATGTTTGTTCCATTCGTGTCTCCATAATGTTGCACCCTTTTCTCCCACATGGAGGTCAGGCCAGTATTTCTTCAATCTGTCTTCTAAAGACAGGATCAGCCGCTCTTGAAATATCCACGATGCGTTGCACGAAATTGGTAATCCCCGCCTCTTTGTGTCCGCTGGCCATAACCCATGTATAGTCCATGTAGTGACACTGGTAGGCATTTGGCAGCCATGTCCAGTGCCTTTGCCATATATGCAGGCGGTTTGTGGCCATTGCTGAGTGAAAACAAAATAATTCCAGGTATGGACTCTTTTCGGTTGAGCAAATACAAGGAGACAAACTGCGACGAGAAGGAGAGGGATCAAGTGTTTTTTCTCCGCCATCTTTGTATGCGTCAGATTCCCTTTGAAATCGCTTTCGCCTTCCTTATATTTTGGTTTGTGAGGTGGGCGTTATTTAAGACATGCGCATGCCGATAAAGAACATGTTGTTTTGTCCAATGAAAGACATTTAAAGGAATCATGTGATAAAGGTCGAAGTAAAAAGATAATCAGTAAGGGTCATATAACTTAGTAACGTTTATAAAGACCGGCAATTCCCTTTACATTGCATATGCATGAGTCCCGCTATCTATACTTAATAACTGTTAATTTAAAATATTTAATTGTAAGCATATCACATAAATGGTTACCTTAGTTATGATAAAACGTTGACACAAAAACATCTAAAACAAAAAACAAATGCAACGATTATCATGAAAATAAAACGTTGGGCTTATTTGGCCGTAAAATCAAATTTTGTAACCACCAAATACATCTAGCTTTTCAACGTTAGAACATAATCATTTTGATTCTTGTGGTAAAACCTGCTATTTAAGTCAACGATTGAAGCTATCGATAGTTGGGACATGTGGCTAATCCAATCGATACCATCAAGTACCATCTACCTTTTTAACGCAGACTACAACTTTAGGATAAACCCCCGCCATCACTGCCTTACCGGAAGTCACGAGGCAGAGCTCTACAATTAGCCAAAGTTACGAAAAAAAACCCAAGCTGTTTACAAATTTGAAAATGTGGGTAACCATAAAATGGAACAACTTTTTGATTTAAGAATAATCGATTTTTTTAGTATTGTTAATTAAAGATTTTGTATACAGCTGAATGACATCCTAGCATAGTCCCAGTGCATTCATACATCTGTAGTTTGTCTGGCGACGACCGCACAATTTTCGTTAATTTACCTGACATTTAAAATAACCCTGGTTTATGACCTAGCCGTCGCTACACAAGTCATGGAGGTAAGACGCCGACAGTTTGAATCAATAAGCGTAGTTAGTTTAGACGTACATTATGTTTTGAGCTAAACACACACGAAAACTGTGAAATTTGTACACAAGGCGGGCTAAGTTTATGTGTTAATTTTTCTAAAACAGTATGTTATGAGAATAGGCGAAGGGGACGGGCTATTTTTTGCGGGCAAAGTTCGGGCAAATTAAGACATTTTTCGGGCAAAATATCAGACAAAAATCTTAATGTGTAGAGCTATTACTGTTTATTTGTTCTTTTCTCCGACCATTATATATGAACTAGCAACAATTATGTATTTTGAACTGTAATTCTGTGAAGCCGTAATATGTCTAGAATGTTTGTTTGTTTGATTGGGGTTTTACCTCGTACTCAAGGGTATTTCACTAATATGACGACGTGCCAGTCCAATGGATGAAGGAAATCACCCTCGACACACTAGCAACAAACAAAGACAAGATGGTACAAATACAGGACAAAAACAGGACGCAATACAGACACCACAAACAGATCGGCTTCCTGTTCCACTTTACCCATAGAGCACCAGGGCAACATGAAGCTCCCTCCAACCACCTGTCTAGAATGAGATCATAGGCGTAGAGTATCTACTTCATATTTTCGGGCAAAATATTAGACGAAAACGTCAATATGTAGAACTGTTATTCTTTATTTTTTAACATAAACCAGCACTAATTATGTATTTTCAACTGGAATTATGTGAGGCCGTAATATGTCTAGAATGTGATGATAGGTGTAGCGACCCTATGCCGTTTTTTTGGCAAACCTAGGCAAATGGGAAATTTGATTATTTGAGATATATTTTTCGGGCAAAACATCACACACAAACGTGCCGTCAATCCATATACTAGTAGCTGTTACTGTTTATTATTTCTCGGCATACTAGATAAGTATTTACTTATCGTAGATCTTGAAATGCACAACAAATTTATAGATAATCAGGGGCATTTAGTCAGTATACCGGTATCTGGAATCCTGTCAAGTTTACACCATGCAGAATGACCTGATAAAGTTTCTTCTACGCTTCACACAAGTTTGTGATAATACTTTGTGTCATTCCAGCAATATCTTGTTCGTTTTAATAAAATTCCAGGCATAGTATTGGGTTAGGAATAAAGGTTAAAAAAATATATATAAAAAAGAAAGGAACAAAGAAAAAAGAATGAAAAAACAACATGCACAAAAATTAAAAATCTAGCTGGCAGAATGGAATGGAAGCAATGTACTTATAAAGTCTGGAGTTGTGTGTGATAGTTTTGCAGTATATGACTGGAAAACAACATATCCCATTCCATATCCAAAAAAAATTGGCATGGCAATATTTCAAACCCATCATTGGATTGAAAACAGAAAGGACTGCAACGGACTGCAAAAAAAAAAAAATTCCAAATTATCATCTACATACATAGGCAAATCCAAAACTCGTGATGTACATATCGAAATGACTTTGGGTTTAACAATCTCACCAGTTTCGTATTTTTGACCAGAAACTTTCACATCATAAGCCATGTGGCTAATCAGGACAAAGATTACCGATATTTAATAAAATTTATAAAAACGCCAATGTAATACAAATCTTATTGACGTTCTTGCCCTGCATATATTTCCAAAATTAGCCTAGATCGCCACTCCGTCTTTCCCCATTCTCAAAGCGTCTTGGCACTTTGATTTTTATGCTAAAAACAATGCGGTCTCGATTTGTGGTGTTTTAAGAACGTCACAATGGAAAAATGTGCGTGACGTCATTTAATAGCATTACTATCTCGAATGTTGTGACGTCAGTAGACCGCCTTGCAAGGATTGAATTACCTCCCTTGCCCGCTTACCGAGGCTCCTATGAAAGTCCCGTATTGGGGCAATCGATAGTTGGTACGGCTAATGTGATAGGCCAATAGGCTTAGCAGGCCGAAGTCTAGGGCCTTAAAATGTAAGCCTAGGGCCTCAAAATCTAGGGGGTCTCCAGCCAAAGTTTATAATATTTGTTGACACTGTCAGAGGCCTTTCTTATTGGTGGGGCCTCACAAATGGAATTAATAGCCTAGGGCCTCAAATTACATCACCAGAAAACTTTTCAACTATAAGGACAAATAAGGACAGTTCCTATTAATATATTTTATTGCAAAAGTCATATGACTATGAGCAGAATACATAATGACAAAGCACATTTACAAACAGCGGACAGGACATGGGAGATATAATTAGCAGACATGCGGAAGAAGATCATTACAACAATATTAGTTTGATAACAATTGTATTTAATTTGCTTAATGTTCTCTCACATCAGAAACTTCCTTAACAAAATCTGCCAAGGTTTGAACTACAGCTTCGTTAGTGGGATTTTTTCAAATTATTATCCCATTTGAGAATTTTAATAGTTTTGGCAGGTTTACACAGGTAGAAATGTATACATTCTGCAATTCTTTATTTAAGGGAAATATCAACAAAAAATCTTCTAGCAGTTCACAGCAGGACATTTTCTTTTTGACAACTCGGTTCTGTGTGGTTTGTGCCATCTGCCCGTTTCTATAGCTAGTCTATGGGCAGAGATTCATAGTCTAGATAAAGCCACACGAAAATGCGCCTAAAGATACACATTTCGAGTAATATTGAAACCTAAAGGTACAAATTGATTGGAACATATGACCTATATTTGTGCCTCTCAAACGAGACGCCCAGTCTTGATGAAAATAATCCTGTATTAATTGTTTTACAAGAGATAAAAAAAATAATTTCAGGAGCCAGCAAGGGCCCACTTTCATAGAGCCTTCTTGCGCTAAGGTGACCTTGGCATTTAACGAAAATTAAGCCTATTTAGACCTTATGCTCAGGGGGCTTTGTGGAAGAGACTCGTCTCCTTAGTGTAGTCCTAAGGGAATAAGTAAGGTCACCATAGATTAAGGAGGCTTTGTACAAAAGTGATTCGTTTGTCCTGCTATACAAATCGCACAAAAAAATACACCATGATACAAAGAAAAACAAATTAAAGCAGGTAGGTAACACATAAACGGATATATTGAAACACTGACGAACACATGTATACGGATAACATTGTCTCTTATTTATTTTTTTTAAATTTTATTTGCCATAAAAGGTCAACAGGTACAGATACCCAATACAGACCCCTAAAACACTATACAAAAACCAAAACACTATATACAAACGGGATAACGTTTCAGTGTTAATCCTGGCTTGATAACGATCTAAGAATCACAACACCGAAACGTTGTCCTGAATACGAAGCTGCTGTCCATACAAATGTGTTCTGGATTTTATCAACAGCTCTTAATATGCTGCTAAAGGCGACATATTAATGTAAAATAGTAGGATACTGAACTGGATATTTAGAGCTGCAAATTCCAATTTTGAATTCAGAAACGTCCTGTTGCTTACGTTCAGACTGTAAGAGGATCCTTGTGGAATGGGGACAAGCAAGAACAGCGAAGTTTTTGGCTAAGCATATCTCAATCTCATAAATGAAGTGAAATTTTCCTATATCCATCTTGCTCATAACACATCGAATGTTTGACAAGTGCCCCAAAGATGCTATAAAAACTTTCTTGATGTTTGCCAACATGTAGCCATTCTTGGCGTAGGCCATTTTTATCAATATTTGTGTCAAATTATAGTTTTGATTGAGGCGTAGAGTTTGGAAGAAATAATCGTATTCATTTCCAGTCAACGGAAGGTCTGTGCTACAAGTGCCACGTTTGTTCCATTCATATCCCCAGAAAGTTGTAGCGTTTTCTCCCACAACGAGGTCAGGCCAGTGTTTCTTCAATCTGTCTTGTAAGGACTGTATCAGGCTCTCTTTAAATTGGATATCTGTGTCTATCTATGCAATTGTGTTTTGAACAACAACAACTTTTAATAAGCCGCTAACAGGCGATATATTAATGTAAAATAGAAGGATACTGAACTGGATATTTAGAGCTGCAAATTCCAATTTTGAATTGAGAAACGTTGTGTTGCTTACGTTGAGGCTGAAAGAAGATTCTTGTTGAATGGGGACAATCCATAACAGTGAAGTTTTTGGCTAAACATATCTCAATCTCATAAATGTATTGAATGTTTCTAATATCCATCTTCTTCATAACACATTGAATGTGTGGCAGGTGCCCAAAAGATACTGACAAAACTGTCGTGAAGTTTGTCAACATGTAGCTTTTCCCTGGTGTCAGACCATTTTTCATCAAAAGTTGAGCCAAGTTATAGTGTTGATTGAGGCGCAAAGTTTGGAAGAAATAATCGTATTCATTTGCAGTCAGCCGAAGGTCGGTGCCACAAGTGCCGTGTTTCCCCCATTCGTGTCCCCAGAAAGCAGTTACGTTTTGTCCCAAGAGTTCAGGCCAGTATTTCTTCAATCTGTCTTCTAAGGACAGGATCTTTTTCTCTTCAAATATCCACGATTTGTTACACCAAGCTGGAAAACTGTGGCTGGTTGCGATAGTCGGCCATAACCCATGTATAGTCCATGTAGTGACATTGGTCGGGACTTGGCAGCTAAGTCCAGTGCCGTTGCCATATATACAGACGGTTCGTGGCCATTGTTGAACGAAAGCAAAATAATTCCAATCGGTTTGTTTCGGTTGAGCAATAACAAGGAGACAAACTGTGACGAGAAGGAGAGGGATCAAGTACTTTTTGTCTGCCATCTTTGTATGCGTCCAATTCCGTTTGTTATCGCTTTCGCCTTCCGATATTGTGGTTAATGAGGTAGGTGTTGTTTAAGACATGCGCATGCGGATGAAGAGTGTGTTATTCGGTCCAATGAAAGACATTTCAAGTTATCACGTGATTAAGGTTGACGCAAAAAGGTGCTCAATAGGGGTCATTCAGCTTAGTCACGTATAGACAGGCAATTCTCTTTATTGTGACGGCAATTATCTTTATAGATGCAATCTGTACTTAATAACTGTTACATTTTTGTCTGCGATTATGTGCGATTTACATTCGAGGAGTTTCGAGTGCTCATCATCAGTCTGATTTTGAAGTAGTGGCGATCGAAATTGTGACAGGGTGACTTTGACTCCATGGTTCCAAGGCATTCGCGTCAATTTGGATTTGGAAAGTTTGAAATTTAAAGGGCATCATCAAAAGTCCATTATCTAAAAGTGTGCAACGCCCATACCAGTAACGTGTACGGCATCGTGTCCAAATAAGGCCTATTCAACTGCTTGTCACCCCTCTTGTGGCGGGCGGGCGAACCATTCGGGGAGGTAATTTCAGAATTTAAACGAACACTTGCTCGTCCAGTCTATTTGACCTGGCTTTACCTTACTTTAAATGTTCCAGTTGCACAGTGTTTGTGGGCGCAAATAACAAAGGAAAGAATCTGTACTCATTTATATCTCTGTGTATGACGATTCCCGACTCGTTACAGAACCAATTCTGTATCTTGTTATACGTAAACACACACATTTTGTGTGTAGGCTAACTGTCTACAAATGTTCAAATATACTACGTTTAAAGTGTATATTTACAGAGAAAGAGAGAAAACTGGCGGGTTGGTAACATATACCTGTTCAGTATTTCCGCATTTTAACATGGCTATACTTGGCGATTTCAGGTCGTGTCTGTCATGTAAAATGTGCCTGAAAGTTTAGTACAGTATATCAAATTTAGTTGACAGTGTTAATAGATCACACAATAGTCGGTAATCGCAAAAACTTAAAATTAAAAAAACATGTGCTCTCTAACTTTGTATTTCTAAATAAGATTACATGACATTATACACTATAAGAGATACATGCCTCTGTATCTAGAATTACACTAATTTATTAAATACCGGGATACTTCCGTGTTTTAAAAAAGATAATTAGCAAGAACTAACCAGACTTCCCACGCGGAAAAAAACCAGTGATCATCTCCGCGTGACTAGTCTGGTCCCCGTATCCCACAATGCACTACAGAGGTGGTATCTGTTATTGGTCATTGGTACCTCGTGTTTGTCATGCTATCACTCAAGCCCGCCGCACACGAGAGGAACTGGCTGAGCTGTCGGTTTCGAGAGGCTGGGAGCTCAGCTACATTCTCACTGCTTTTTCCGCCGCAAACGAGAGAGCTATCGCCTGAGCCAACTTGCCTTCAGTCCTCTACTCGCGAAACATCAGTATCAGACGCCATGTTGATGCCACGTGACAAAGCAGCGCGTTCGCATTGGTCAGTTACTTTTTCTAGCTCAGGCGGTAGCTTACGGTCAGCGCACTCGATGAGTTCTGGCCTCTCGTGGCAGAAAATATCAAACACGTCAAATATTTTCCTCACGGCCTCTCGAGGCAGAAAGCTCGCTTAAATTTCACCGCACACGGGGGAAACAGTTTCTCCGATGTGCGGCGGGCTAAACATGTTTTCCCCAATTAATGAAACAGTAATCTTTTTTTAAAACACGGGAAAATAAAAGTCTCTGAGGGAGAAAAATGTAAAGAACCCGGATAAGATCACACTTGGAATAGTTCCGAAGACCATCTCCCAGAAAACTCCATGCACATTGGCAGCTGATGACCTCCATATTCTGAATTTGCAAATTTTGGCCATGATATAATGGTGGGTTAAAGGCTGGGTCAAATGAGTCAGCTTCGAAGAATTTTTACGAAAGAAAGAATGACCATTTCTTGGCTTATTTCTGTTATTTCGTGCTTTACGTCAGTATGTTGCCTAATGACGTATATATAGTAGCTGTACGTGGCAGAGGATATAGTTTTTGTCAAAATGGCTGCGCCATTCGATCTGTTTAAGCAAATATTTAAACACTGTTTACTCATATCTGTCTTCATTTCAGTTGAAAAAATAACTGGCATCATAATTTTTGGCTAACAAAGTTTGACATAAGCAATACAAGGGAGACTTGTTTCCCCTTCCTTTAAGGAGTTACAAATGAGTTCCAATTAACATGCATGTATACTTAAAACTCCTGAAGAATTCATACAAATTATTTGAATACAACTTTATTTAAAAATATAACAAACGTAACAACAGTCCTTAGATAAATTGAATACCTCCATGTGGAACTTTAAAGTGAACTGGACAAACACGATGACTCAACTGGTAACACTATGAAATCTACCATACCTTTCTTTGGTTAGTTTGTTTGATTGAGGTTTAACGTCGTACTCAAGGGTATTTTACTTATATGACAACGTGTCAGGCCATTGGTGAAAAAAAAAACACCCTCGACACCACTGGCAACAAACAAAGACAAGACTGGACAAAAAACAAGACAATAACAGGACGCAAAAC
Organism: Mopalia vespertina; assembly: GCA_030265115.1. NCBI lineage: Eukaryota > Metazoa > Mollusca > Polyplacophora > Chitonida > Mopaliidae > Mopalia > Mopalia vespertina. Next base: position 5,896 of record JAQQZZ010110741.1, on the reverse strand, counting down.
AGACATCAAAAACAGATCAGGTTCCTGTTCCCCTTTTGCTCGGAGAGCACCAGGGCAATATGAAGCTCCCTCCAACCATCCGCTACATTTCTTTGAAATGCTAAATAAACTCTTGTGTTTTTTTTCTCTCCAAATAGTGATCAAATCCGGATACAGCTCAACAATAGAAACTGTTACAATATAAATTAAAAAAAACCCACACACAATAGTTTTGCATTTTACATTTTAACATTCCAATGTTTTCGATATTATAATTTTTGTCAAATTGTACATTTCACATCACATCTCCATATGATACATTTATATGGGGTACACGTTTACTGGCTATCCCTTCCCTCTGCTCACCGCTCTCTACCTCGACTGATTACCCAGCGCCTCTAGTAGTTACCCAGTATACCTCTAGTGGTTATCCAGTACCTTTAGTGGTTACTCAGTACCTCCAGTGGTTACTCAGTACCACCAGTGGTTACCCAGTACCTCCAGTGGTTACCCAGTACCTCTAGTGGTTACCCAGTACCTCCAGTGGTTACCCAGTACCCCCAGTGCTTACCCAGTACCTCCAGTGCTTACCCAGTACCTCCAGTGGTTACCCAGTACCTCCAGTGGTTACCCAGCACCTCCAGTGGTTACCTAGTACATCCAATGGTTACCCAGTACCTCTAGTGGTTACCCAGTACCTCCAGTGGTTACCCAGTACTTCCAGTGGTATTCAGTACCTCTAGTGGTTAATCAGTACCTTCAGTGGTGACCTAGTATCTTTAGTGGCTGCCCAGTACGTCCAGTGCTTACTCAGTACCCCCAGTGGTTACCCAGTACCTCTAGTGGTTACTCAGTACCTCCAGTGGTTACCCAGTACCTCAAGTAGTAACACAGTACCTGTAGTGGTAGCCCAGTACCCCAGTGGTTACCCAGTACATCCAGTGGCTACTCAGTACCTTCAGTGGTTATCCAGTACCTACACTGGTTACCCAACACCCCCAGTGGTTACCCAGCACCTCCAGTGGGTACCCAGTACCTCCAGTGGTTACCCAGTACCTCCTGTGATATTCAGTACCTCTAGTGGTTAGTACCTCCAGTGGTGACCTAGTACCTTCAGTGGCTTCTCAGTACGTCCAGTGGTTACTCAGTACCCCCAGTGGTTACACAGTACCTCTAGTGGTTACTCAGTACCTCCAGGGGTTACTCAATACCTCAAGTAGTAACACAGTACCTGTAGTGGTATTCAGTACCTCTAGTGGTTAGTACCTTCAGTGGCTGCTCAGTATGTCCAGTGGTTACCCAATACCTCAAGTAGTTACACAGTACCGGTAATGGTAACCCAGTACCCCGAGTGGTTACCCAGTACATCCAGTGGTTACCCAGCACCTCCAGTGGTTAACCAGCATCTCCAGTGGTTACCTAGTACCTCCAGTGGTTACCCAGTACCTCTAGAGGTTACCCAGTACCACCAGTGGTTACCCAGTACTTCCAGTGGTATGCAGTACCTCTAATGGTTACTCAGTACCTCCAGTGGTGACCTATTACCTTCAGTGGCTGCTCAGTACGTCCAGTGGTTAATCAGTACCTCCAGTGGTTACCAAGTACCTCTAGTGGTTAATCAGTACCTCCAGTGGTTAATCAGTACCTCCAGTGGTTAACCAGTACCTCAAGTAGTTACACAGTACCTGTAGTGGCAACCCAGTACCCCCAGTGGTTACCCAGTACATCCAGTGGTTACTCAGTACCTCCAGTGGTTATCCCGTACCTACAGTGGTTACCCAGTACCTCTAGTGCTTACCCTTGCACCAGTTAATAGGCCCAAATCTACTTATTTTGTTCAGGTGATATAAAATAAATATACTCTGTACCGAAACAATTACATGATTTAATACAATATACAAAGTAAATCGAATAGTAAGTAAAGCGCCAGTTATCACATGCATTCAGATGAGTAAAACGTGCATTTGATAAAACACCCTTCGACTTTCGAATTCTCAAAAACAATATCAGTTGAAGACAGCTATAACTTAAAATAGGCTGATCACATCATGTTACATTACCCAAAATATCAGACAGGAGTAAAAAAATTGCCACACTTATTGCTAAAATATCACAGATATACGTCAAGAAATCACATAACGACGTCAAAAATTTAGATTAAAAAAAGGAGATCACGCATTGGCCTGTAAGCTAAATTATCACACTACAACCCCGATATCAACACTCCCAGAAAGTGGGACGTGTTATCTTCACCAGTGAAAATAACACTTCCCATGGTACGTCATAAAGAGATGAGGTCACATTTTTGACGTCATCTCTATTGTGACGCAACGATGACATCATGATGTAGTTGTACTCGTTTGCAAGAGACCGGCTAATGGTTCAAGTGCCGTCTCATTTGCTACCATAGGCTCACTTGGCATACTTGGGTATGTGAGAGCACAGAAAGCAAACGAATAAGATAGTAAGGCCATGCGCGAGGTTGCGAAGAGATGCACAAAGCTGCGAAGCGATGCCCGAAACTGCAATCGCTTCCATAGGCTCACTTGGCAAACTTGGGTATGTGAGAGCACTGAAAAGAAACGAATTATACCTCCTGCACAGGAGAGTGTGGTTATGTTGTTCTCTTGGGTCATTTAATGCACATGCGCAACAATGTATAACCTTACCACGCAGCCACAGTAAAACGTAAAGATTTTGGCATGAAGCTCTATGAAAGCCTTGCTAATACAACCTAGTTAGATGGTACGGTGATGCGCGTAGGTGCGAAGCTTCTCAACTTCGCGCATCGCCTCAATGTCTCACTAGGTTGTATTAGCATGGCCTTAACCGGCTTCCATAATACTTACACAAAATGTCTGCAAACATGTGTAGTGTGAGAAATGATTATCCAGCTCGGGGCTGTGTGACACTCTCAGTCTGTTAATTCTCAAAATCACGCTCCGGAGGCTCGCGATTTTAAAAATTATCCGACTCTAGTGATATTTGTCGTATCCAACAGGCTCTTGTTGGATTATATCAGAGATATATCTAAAAATAATAATAATAATAATAAAAGAAAAAAAAATAAAATAAAGGAAAAAAAAGACAAATTGAAGACTTGACGTACTAAAAATATTATCACAGATATACGTCAAAATAACACTGCAAGATGTCAAAAAAGAAATAACGACGTTAAAATGGAACAAATTGATGACAGTGTATATACAGAAAAGTTATCGCATTTTAAAATTTGACTAAATACAGGGTATTTATATAAAAAAAAATATACAATTACCATTCCTTATATCAGTAATTGTATCCCTCCCCCTACCCGCCACCAAATGAGATTTAATGATTCAAATTTTATGAATCGAAACCATTGACTTTGAAAAAATTTCAACCATTGAAATGGCATACTATGCTCTATGCCGTCTAGAAAATGCACACTTAAAAAATACATGGTATCTGTTTTTTAATTGTGAAATGTTGGATTGCGGTTTTGTTTAAACCATTTAAGTGAAATGCCCTTGCGTAATGTCAAGCGCTCAATCAATCATGGTGTTGGATTTATTTCTGGGCTCTCTAGAGAGCGGGTATAATACTGGCGAAATCTTCGATTGTCAAAAAAATAATAATTTTCCTCCTGTGTGTGTTTGTTTGTTTGTTTGATTGGGGTTTAACGCCGTATGTACTAACATACACAGTTTTCTTATTGTTAACGGATTGATTCAGAACACATGATCAAACTATTCTCTTGTCAGACAGTCGCGCCATTTTGATTTGAGGAAAATTTATGCATGCTGCTAGCTTCCTGATACGATGGTGGCATAACCGTGTGATCCGCACTAGTCGTGTACACTGGGGCCATACCGCCTGGCGGGTATCCGGAGGTCATACCAGCTGGCGGGTATCCATGGGTCATACCAGCTGGAGGGTATCCAGGGTTCATACCAGCTGGAGGGTATCCGGTGGCCGTACCAGCTGGCGGGTATCCAGGGTTCAAACCAGCTGGCGGGTATCCGGGGGCCATTGGATAGGTTGGGGGCCCCGGAGCAACATTGCTGACTCTATTATTCCTCACAGTCTTCGATATAGGTCTGGAGCCTGAAAAATACATTTTCATTTCATTTGTTTGCTGTATGAAATCTTTAAACTTAAACAAGTAAGGTAATTTGGTATGTGAAAGGGGATCCTCTGTATGTCGTCACAACATTTGTGGAAGTGGCGCTTTGTAGTGACGTCACATACGTTTATGTTTTGTGACGTGGTTTAAAACGACACGAATCTCAATCTTTGCTGCTGCTCCAGTTTGCTGCCTGCTGCTCCAGTTTGCTGCCTGCTGCGCTAGTTTGCTGCCTGCTGCTCCAGTTTCTCGAGATTTCGAAACTTGCTTTGTAAAGTGATAAAATAAACTAAGTAAACTTTAGTTTAGTTTAGTTAGTTTTGTTTTTTCACTTATTAAGAATATATACAGTAAGGTATTTCTCTCACATGACGGCGTGCCAGCCCATTGGGTGGAGGAAACCCCCCTAGACGCCGCTGGCAACATACAAAGACAAGACGGGATAAATACAGGACACGCACAGGACGCGTTTAGTTTCGTGTTACAAAGTTGCGGACGCGTTACAAAGACATCACAAACAGATCGGCTTCCGGTCCCCCTTTAGCTCCGTGAGCACTAGGGCAACAAGAAGCCCCCTCCAGCCACCCGCTGGAATAATAGTATGACAAAGGATGAATTGATGAGTAAGTATGAGAATCGAATATGTATTAATGGTAAACGAAATAAGGACGTTTAAGTGCACAAATCAAGGCGGTGTGGAAAATAATTACCCTAATGCTACGTTTAGTGGTTTAATGTGTGTATTATAAGTTATAATTATTTTCCTATAGGATATTTCCGTATACTAAATAAGGATCCATCAATGAATATTACACCTCGTTTAAATTTCTTTTAGTCCATATATGTGTTTGTTGCGGGCCATATTTTGCGATGTTGGCCCAAAATGTCCAATGTCTTTATCGTTATAGAGTTAAGCTTATTTTTCAAGTATTTTACCAATGCATGACAGTACAGATATGGGTTTATAATTTTCAATTAAATAATTTGGATAGATTTATAAACAGATTCAATTTCATCTGTATTTAAGTAAGCAGGAACACAGAAGAAAATGACAGATTAATAATATGCAAGTATGCCAAAGACATTAAAGTCTAAGTGCTGACATGCGATTAGGCTTATACAGGGGCATATGTAGCTTAAGATATACCATCGTATAGAAAATGAAACTGCTATGGGCACATCCTATCTTTTGATGGAAGGAAAACTGTAAAAACTCGTCAGGCGAATATCCGTTATTCTTCTCGAAAAATGTTGATGTTTATGTTTTTGCGTCTTCTAGAAAACTTTTTACACAGTGAAGTTCCAAAGAATCATAATCCAGTGCGAAATTTTCGCCTGCAAAGTTTTGAATAAAACCCCGGTCTTCAGGAGCTATATCTTACAGCACATATATTGGAAACGTTGTAAGGAGAACATGTCGTATTGGATTATAACTAAGTAAAATTTGCTTGTCGTTTCAGGTTGCCAGCTGGTGTATATAGTGTTGACAAACGAATTAATATTTTTCGAGAAAAATAACGGAAATTCGCCGGACGAGTTCATAAAGTGTCCCATCCACGAAATATATGATGTCAGCATTTTCGTTAGATTGTGGTGACTACTTTCGTGGTTTGATCAGATTATAGTTCAGAAAATTTCACAGTTTGAAACCCGTTCGCGAATCGAACCTACGACCGATTATTACAGACTAAGGCACTGGATCGTCAGCAGTAAATGCCAGCCACATAGACCACTCAGCTTTTACCCAGGCCCGGTTAGCTATATTCTGTTTATATATACTTTTTAAAAAAAGCAAGAAGTACAATAGGCAAC
>JAQQZZ010110730.1:0-15464 GCA_030265115.1 Mopalia vespertina | reverse complement strand
AGTATATGTCATTAATCAGCGATGGAAGTCCAGTTTTGTTTTTATGACTGGCTTTTCCGAAACGTTCGCCTATTTACCCGGAGTCTTTCACTGTTTTTCTGAAAAAACTTTATGTTTAAGACTGCTAAACACTTGTCTCTGTTATATTTTAAAAGAATACCCCTCAGACGATGCTAGCAAGTAGTTTACATGTCCCGGAAATGCGCGAAACGCGTGAGTTTGTGTTGTAAAAACATGCATTTTTGCGATGTTCTAGTGTTAACTCGGTCAAACCTCTACAACAAAGCACTGCCGACGCCAACATTGATTACGCCTGTAAGCGTATGCCGTTGCCTATCCCTATTATATTGGTCCCAGGTTAAAGGCGCCACACTGGCTGTTCCACACGTATTCTATTTTTGGTGTTTTGCCTGAAGCACAGAAAGACTACTAAAGTAGAATAAAGGAAAAACAAACAATTGTAGGCATACAGCGTAGAGGTATTTTACATTAAAGAGTTTGTTTTTGATTTGAGTCCGTTTATTGTTTATGCTAGCGGCACGGAACGAAATCGAAGAAGAAACTTATTGGTGACAAAAACCAGGTTGTCTAAACTTGGCTCAAAATAGTAAGGAAGGCCAAAAATATCAGATGAAATGTGGGTCCCCTGTGGGAAAATGTGGTGCTCCCTTAATATCTAAAGGGTAACCGGGCTTTCTAGTATATTGAATCATTCTGTACAACACTATACATTATATACGAGGTGCTCTGTATAGATCAATGAAAAAAAATCAACCAATCAATCAATTGATCGACGAAACAAGATAGAATACTTAAATGTGCATCACATTCTTCTAATGTTATATCGCCAAAAACAAGTATAAAATGGACCCCAGTTTTTCCCAGTTTTTAATCGCATGGCTATATATGGCAAGCATATGTAAAATTATTTTTCACATATGTGAAATTCTTTTTCACATATATAAAATAAATGCCTTAACTTTACATATCTGAAAAAGAATTTCACATATGTGAAAAATAATTTTACATATGTGAAAAAGAATTCAACATATGTGAAAAAGAATTCGACATATGTGAAAAAGAATCCGACATATGTAAAATAAACCTTAATTCAACATATGTGGAAATCTTTTTATTTGTAAAATAAAAATGCCAGTGGAACTCTTTTGTACATAAAAACATCCAAGCCAACCAATACAGACTTCTCCCTCACAGCCTGGATTTGGCGGCCATAAATTTGCGACTTATCACAAGACATTATACGCTGAATCATGGAAACGTTTGCTACTAAGTCTGGAACCTCGCTTAACTGTAGAAATCCTGCTTAATCCTAGACATTTTATTCTCAATCATGGAAAATCTTCTATCCTCTGGACTAACAGACTGCTTGCTTGCTTGCCTGCCTGCCTGTCTGTCTGACGACCGACCTACCAAGCCTTGCTTGATTGATTGAAAAGTTTATTGACGGACTACCGATTGACTGACCAGCTGGTTGGTTGGGTAGCTGGCTGTTTTTTTGGTTGGTTAGTTGATTGATTGCTTGATTGCTTGCTCGCTTGCTTGTTTGATTGGTTGGTTGGCTGCTTGGTTGGTTGGTTGGTTGGTTGGTTGGCTGCCTGGTTGGCTGGTTGGTTGGTTGGTTGGTTGGCTGGCTGGTTGGCTGCCTTGTTGGCTGGTTGGTTGGTTGGTTGGTTGGCTGGCTGGTTGGCTGCTTGGATGGTTGGTTGGTTGGTTGGTTGGATGGTTGGTTGGTTGGTTGGCTGCCTGGTTGGTTGGTTGGTTGGTTGGTTGGTTGGTTGGTTGGTTTTGTGATTGATTAGTATATACGAAATAGTATAGTACTTGATATTTCTCTGAGAGGTTGGGTAATCATTTAGCAAAAAGCTGTTTTCTCCTAACTGGAATGTTTAGTGAATTTCGATGAATATAGGATGATTGAAGCAACATTCTGAGGTCATTTGTCGTCAGATTCAAAGACTGAACAAGATGTCCAAATATAAATAGAATGGGCTGAGTTCCGCATACTACTGTCGGCAAATAATGGAGACGACACCAACAAATTAATCTATTGTCAAAGGCTATAGTATTTTGAGCTGTACCTAAACAGATCGATATTTGGATCATAGAAAGCGCTGTGGTTAGCCTTTGTTACTTTACACTTCACGGTTATTAATATAAATCGATTAGACAAGCCACAAGTTGTTGACAATGTAGTTCGATCCGTTAATTATTTGTATAATAATACATGTTCGAGCGAAAACCCGCTAAGCCGATTTCGTTACCGACAGTTCGACTCGGAAGTCCTCGAATGTACTGCGCACATCATCGCGGTCATCCAGCGTTCGTCGCCATAATGACAGGCATTTTTGTTTAAGTCAGCTGAGAAAATTTCGTCCGCGTTCACATTTCTCGTCTGTTTTGGTTTCAGAACATAATGTATTTCTTAGACTATATTTGCGTTTTCAAAAGCCATATGAAATTCGCTATGTTTATTAATGAGTGGGGAATATTGTTCATACACTGGTAGATGCTTCCAAAGAAAATTTTGTATGCATAGTCATACATCTATCACGGCCGAATTTAGTGATGATAACACAGTAATGAGAATCTCGCGATGTGAAGCCGATTGCCAACAGTTCAGATTGTGCAGGGTAAGGGTCTGTATAAAAACTACGAAACCTCCGTAGAACTATTTCGCTGTCCCCTTACGAACAGCTTACGCTAATAAGCATCGAACAAAGTCATTTATCATTTGGACATAAGGAATAACATTTGAACATGTCTGTACTGGTTCTCTGTACAGTGGAGATTGTCATCTCCTCAAAATACACAGATGATCTTGCGCCAGTTAGAATAAATAAATAAATAAATAAGAAGAATAAGACAATTGGTATGCCTCAGTCCACTTTGTCCTAGGTCTTGAACTTTGATTTCTTTTTAACTATTGCTCTAACCATAAAGTCATATTTCTAATATAGTTCTAGGTGTGAATAATTTGTTTAAGATATTTTTGCCACAAAAAATAGTATAATAAAAGATAATAAAAAGGAAATAAATAAACAAAATCGATCTTCTGTGTGAGCTTTTACTATTTGTACAAGTCTCTATCTTGATTTATTTTTTTAGCTTTTAAACTTAATCGAAGTGAGAATATCTTGATTTTTTAAAAACCTTTTTTTCTTAGATCACAGAAAGCTCTACCAGTATTCAATGAATGCAAAGAAAGACGATTTTGGATGCTAACTGTGATATACTTTTATTTTTAAATAGGAGTTGTGAAATGTTTTTTTTAACAATGTTACTATATTTAGACATGTGTTAAAGGCGTCACACTGGCTGTTCCACACGTATTCTATTGTTGGTGTGTTGCCCGAAGTACAGAAAGACTACTAAAGTAAAATAAAGGAAAACAAACAATTGTAGGTCTACGGCGTCGAGGTAATTTACATTAAAGAGTTTGTTTTTGATTTGAGTCCGTTTATTGTTTATGTTAGTAGCACGGAACGAAATTGAAGAACAAACTTGTTGGTGACAAAAACCAGAATGTTGTCTAAACTTTGCTCAAAATAGTAAGGAAGGCAAAACATATCAGATGACATCTGGGTCCCCTGTGGGGAAAAGTGGTGCCCCTTTATCTAAAGGGTAACAGGGTCAATCCGTTTTCTAGTATATTGAAGCATTCTTTACAACACTATACATTATGTATGAAGTGCTCTGTATAGATCAATGAAAAAAATCAATCAATCAATCAATCAATCTAGAATATGATAGAATACTTAAATATGCATCACATTCTTTTAAAGTTACATCGCCACAAATAAGTATAAACTGGACGAAGAATTCCACTTTTCAATTGCATGGCTGACTGTAAATGTTACTTGGAGGCATATTTTATATGTCTTAGTTCGTGTTAGTTAATTATTTTCTTAACGAGTCCAGACCTTATATATTCATTTTAATATGAATGACTCCCTGGGGGGTATAAAGCGGCCCTTCAGCTATCACGCATTGGGAATGCTTAGGATCGTTATAAAATGAAGACCTAGTTAAAGTTTAAGCAATCACTCAAGTAATTTGTCATTTGTAACATATTTGCGTTTCTCCAAAGCGGATGGTAGATTTGGCCTAGAACAAAATATATAAACAAGTAATCAAGTATACAATAAAGACTTCTGATAAACTAGAGAGTATACAAGAAAGACTTCTGATAAACCAGAGAAAATTGTTAACGTACAGTTATACAAAACACTGTGTATTGATCAACGTAAGAGACCTCTATGAAAGTACTTCCCAATTACAGGTTTAATGTGTTTGTACAGCTGGGTAGAACAGGAACTATAAATTTTACATAAGAATTGTCTGGTTTACGTTGAACTTTTCCACCAATAGGATACGGTTTGATTTCAGCAAGAGGAAATACTAATCGTTGTGTAACCGCTTAATTAACAATTAAAACATACATCATTTAACTCTGCTTTACAAATAATATGTAATTAATCTCATGATATCAGAAATCTTTACATTTAAATATCTTGTTGTAGATCGGACTTGACACGCCCTCTGCACCCCAAAATAAAATCGATGAAACACGACGCTTTTCTGTACGATTAAAAAAAAGTATCTCTAAATAACTAAGTAATAATGGTATGATCAAGATTATAAATGAAAATTGAATGGTAATTCACATAGATCCTACCATATAGTGCAATGTAGCTACACGGTGCCGCCAAACTGAGTGCGCTGAAACAATTATTCGTTAATCACTTTTCTGACTCTCTACACTCATGTACACAGCGATGGACCTATATGTACATCAACTAGGACGAACCGCTGGTCACCGAATGTCGTGTATTGCCTGCAACGACATTATTCATTTAAATGTTTTTTTTTTTTAAAAAACGGACCTAGGTTCGAGCATCACATATACTTGTATTGATGGCTCATCTGATCACGAGAGCACGTTGTTCATCATATACACAACAAAGCATACATTTGAGAATTAAAAAGTCGATGTATAAGTAAGCGTATGTCCGGCAGGAATGAAAGTCAATGGAAGTATTCACTTATATTTATTTATTTATTTATTTGTTAAAGAATTAGAGCCTACGAAATAGCATGAATTGTGGTATAGCTCTAGCCCAATGTATTTTTAAAAAACTAACCACATTAGCATTGAGGTGACGTTTAAAAAAATTAACGAATCATCTTCTTGAATCAAGTCCCAGAGAAATTTCTTAATAGATTTTAATCTCGAGTTGTCATGGGTAACCAACATATATCCTGAGAGAAGGTAATGACCATGTACATGCTACAGACAATATGTGATAAATATGTAGCAAACAAGATATTCGGCATAGATTTATTATTATTCAAGCCACAAAAGGGTATTTCAAATAAATATAACTTAACTATTGATAATTTCCGCAAAAGAAATGAGAGTTACAAGTTGGCATAATATACAGAGAGAAATATCGCCTTAACTAACAGATCCTTGACTTTTTTTGTTTCTCTTTTGCGCTATGATGGTATATTTGAGATAGGAGCAGATATTTTAGGTAGTAGATTTTGATATTTATGAAGGAGCCTATATAGCAAATCGGCTGATAGTTTGGTGATATTGGAATACAAAAGGAATTATGTCTTTGTTAGACCCTTTACCTGGTTCCCGATTGAAGAGTCTTAATCCATTAAGCTTCTCTTTCTGAAGGTTTATGTCTTTTAGCGGGAAGAATTCGTATTTTTTTCAATAGGCATTATTTCGAAATGATCTGTCAGAGAATGCTCAGGATGGGAGAAATGTTCAGCTATGCGTTGTAACCCAATGGTACTAAAATGAACGTTGGATCTAATCCGAAGCGGATGTTAAGTTTCACCAACGTATTATTTCAGACACGTCTTCCAGGTGATCGTTTGAAGTTTCATTTTCACTCAGGTCCACTCAGGGTGACACAAGACGTTCAGGGATGGAGTATAGCACAGTCATAGTTCAAGATGATTACCAAATAAGTGACATTTCTAGTTTGTTGGCTTTATCTGGTATATGAGCGTCAAGCCTACACAAAGCATTGGGCATAGCTTGGAAGACCTACCTAACACTAATACTGGGAGGTTGTGGTATTATTGTATAGGATTTAATTCGACGAAGAAGTCGCTTAGTATATCTTCTTGTAATAGAGCCTTAAAGGGAACAGAGCCAGACTGGTGGAAGGTAGCAAGAGTGCTACAATCCCATGAAACTTTGTTTTTTTTAAATAAAATTATTTCTCTTGAAGGTTGTGAATTGTGAAAGGATTTAGCATGGAATAGTTATGCGGTATCTATAGGATTAGATAAAACCAAAATCTCTGTTGTATCTAAATTGGGGCCTTTTTACACTTCCTTCAAACAGCTAAAAAAAAAAGACCACACTATCTAGGCTGATAGTAAGCGGAAGTTTAATGTTAGGATCATGTTGATTAAGAGTGACAACGAAGAGTTCGAGATCCATTCTGGATGGCTCCCACGATAAATATGTCATTAAAATATAGAAGATACTATTTGGGTCGTTTGTCACACTTTCTCCGAGGGGTTTCATATTCCCAAGTTGGGAACTTGTCTTTCCCCATAGCACAACCCTTTAATTGCTAGTACATTTCACCATTGAACTAGAATTAATTAAATTTTGAGGTGAGTTCCTACAGTTTCAATATACCAGTAGTCGGACGATGATCGTGGGGATGCCGATCAAAACAATTGAGTCCTGTCTCAATATCTTCAAACTCGGTTTTATCTTATCTGTCTGAATTTCAGTTGAATACATGTGGGGCATTCATAATTATGTTTGGCTGAAAAAGTTTAACATACACAATACAAGGGAGTTTTATTTTATCCTCCTTCACATATGAGTTGTGAAATGTTTGTTTTTAAACAATGTTACTATATTTAGACTTGACTATATTATAGCCGCCACACAGTCTATTCCACACCTATTCTACTGTTTGTATTTTGCATGAATTACAGTAAAAGTTTGTTTCTTATTGAGTTCGTGTATTGTATATGGTAATGACATGAAACTAAACAAAATACAATTGAGGTTGACTAAACATTGCCCAAACAAGGAAGTAAAACAAAAAATATCAGATGAAATGTGGGTCTCCTGTGGGAAAAACTGGTGATGCCTTATCTAATAGGGTCCATCTACTTTCTACTACATTGAAGTTTTCTTTCCAGTATTATACAACATTATACATTATACCAGATGCCCTGTATAGATCAAGGCATAAATCAATGGCTTAATCATTGGATGAATCAATACATCAATCAATCAATCAATCGACCAACCATAATAGAATACTAAAATTAGCATCACATTCTTCTAAAGACGTATGGTAACAGCAAGTATAAAATGGATCAAGAATTCCACTTTTTAATTGCATGGCTGGTCAATGGGCTGACTGTAAACGTTACTTGGGGGCATATATTTAATTATAAATTTATATGTCTTATTAATATTTGAAGAACACATGTTCATTAACAAAACTGTACAACTCAAATAAAAGATACTTTAAAAAAAAAAAATAACACTGGATCTTCTACACAGTTGGAGGGTGGCTCCTGTTGCCCTGGGGCTTTCAGAGCTAAAGAGGAAGAGGAATCCTATATGTTTGTGAAGTTTTTGTATTGTGCTGTGAGTGCCCTGTATTTGTCCCGTGCATGATGTTGTTGTTTGTTGCCAGTGGTGTCGTGGGTGGTTACCATCACCCCTTGGGCTGGCACGCCGTCGTGTGAGTGAAATAACCTTAAGTACGACATTAAACCCCAATCAATCAATCAATCAATCTACATAGTTGTGTTTAAGGTCTTGCTGGATCCCTTGGGCTCAAAATAAACCAATTGTTTTTTTATCGCTTAGATTAAAAGTTAGGTATTCAAACTATATGTTGGTGAAAAAAATAACTCGAAATTCTAATTACAAACAGTTAAACTGGAACCTATAATTGAGTTTCCTTATGATTCAAGTCGCAAAACTTTAATTGCCTGTTTATGGCATTTCATTTTTAAACAGACTCTACGTTTTCCAAGGCGTATTTCTAGAAAACTATTCACGTTAGATGCTTCAAATTTGTACCATTGTAAAGAGCACAATGCGATATAGTAAAAGTGTCTCATTTTTGAAAAGTTCGTCCTTGATTTTTTTTTAATGTTTTCTGAAAGTTGTATTTTACATTTTTATAAGACTTTTCAAGTTGGGATAGACAGAAAACTCCACTGGGATCGTTCTAATCCAAATTTAACAAAAATGAGGCACAGTTTACTAGTTCAAGAACCATTCTACTCGTTCAACTGATTTATTGAGTCTTATCATCATTGCACTTCGAGAGATAAACTATGAAAAATGCAGTCTATTTTTTTCTGTTGACAGTTACTCATTTTGCAATATTTTTTAGAAATAATGATTGGATTTTCACCACAGTCACATATATGTAATCCTGAGTATTAGAGCTTTCCAAAAATATATACATATAAATGGTTTAGATTTATATTCTTTTGCATAAGAGACTAAATACAACGGGTGTTCTGAAAATCGACCAAGGGGTCCAGCAAGACCTCAACAAGAAGAAATAACGTGGGAATACGAGTTGATCGAAACAGCTTTGTTTAAATGTGCAATATTAGTTTATAACCAGCAACCTCGCTCTGTTTATTACACAGAAATACACGACAAATTCATCGTGTGGTTCAATTAGTTATACTTAAACACTCTTTTCTTTTGTTATTTTCTAAGCTGGGAAGTTCGGTTCATCGTTATAGCTCGATAGTCTTTTAAGCTCTTCTCGACCGAAGATATACGACTTATTAAAGATTGAACTTGATATATTGCACGATCATGTTGTCAGAAAGTGTTTTATAAAAGTTTGATGACCTAGATTGATGTAACAGGATTTTTCTGTCACATTAAACGATGAACGTTGCATAAGTTAATAATAACATGTAGAAAAACTAGGTCAAGGTCATTTCAAGCACTGAACATATTTGACACAAGCTTCAATCAAACATGGGAGATAAAACACTGACAAGAGTTTTAAAAAAATGCTCTATTAAACATTTCCTTTCATAACACAACTTATAATCCATTACTTTTTGTATTTGAAAAACTTACTGCAATATATTACACAGTGTTTACACGATTTTATGACACGAGTTTGATTTATATATGTGAGATTTACTTACATAACGACATAAAAGTCTGTTAGTGCACATTTGATATGAATAAAATGACACAGAGCAGTGATATAGAAACAGGCACGTTTTCTTGTCTAATCCGGTGCGTCTGGACTTGTAATGTGAATTTCCGCTCTTCCTATTTACGATAAATAAACTGGCTTGATAGTCTCTCACGGGGACAACAAGAAGCTAATTAAGACTGAATATATACACATGTCATCCAGTTATAGCCTTAAGGTAAAACTACAGGTAACCGGTCTGTGTCTAGCTCACCTGGGTGATCTTCATTATTAATACAGCTGTCAGTACAGATGACCAGGGAACACCAACCTGCATATCAATGGTGCGCAGTCTTAAGGCACACCTTCTTATGCAATTTTTTAAAACGGGGTTGGTCTAATCCAAAGCAGTTGATTTTACCAACTGATAATACGATCGAATGATTTAACAAGCGATTGAATTCAAGGATTGGTAGGATAAAACGATTGATTGGTTGGTGAAATAGTTGATTCCCAGTCGTAATAGACTGTGCCTAACGGTAAAGTCTCGTGTCAACTGATACAAGTTTTATTGGATTGATTATTTATTGTTTTACGCCACATTCAGGGGTATTATAGCTACGCTGTGGCGAGTACACACTGTCTACTTTTAAAATTTATTTTTTTATATTATATTATTTTTTTTAAATTTATTTTTTAATGACTAAGATGATTCCAAGTAAAAGCCCTCCTGGCACTCAACACCACAAAGAGGAACAAGAGCTAAGTGTGACTCACTTAATCCCATGGGAAGAACTCTATCAATGCTGGAGCTAAGGAGGAACAAGCTAAAACAGTCAATATATCCAATGTAGCTCCGCTTTAATTATGGAAATAGTTAAATCTCATTGTTATCCAACCAGAAATTTGATTGGAATGACCTCATGTTCAATAGGACAGTAGTTTAATGTAAGAAAAATGTGTATCTAAAATTTGAAAACCCTGCGTTAAGCGGTATGGTTTAAACATGTTCACATTATTATTATGTATCATTATGTTGCCATGTGAACCACAAATTTGATTGCAATGGCTCCTTTTTAAATAGAAATTTAGTTTAATGTAAGACGAATATGTATCTTAAAATTGAAAACCCTGTGTTAAGCGGTATGGTTTTTACTGTGTTCGCGTCGTCTGTAATACTATTATTATTATTTGTATCATTATGCTGCCATGGAAACCAGAAATATGATTGGAATAGCCCCATTTTAATAGGAATGACGTTTAAAGTAAGACCAATGTGTTTGACCCCATTTTAGTGTAAGACCAATGTGTTAAAAAAAATGAAAACATTGCGTCAAACGGTATGGTTTTACTATGTTCATGCGTCTGTCATACTATTATTATTATTATGTATCATTTTGTTACCATGGAAACCAGATATTTGATTGGAATTTATATTTTGAATAGGAATGTAGTTTAGTGTAAGAACAATGTTTCCAAAATTTGAAAAGCCTCTGTTAAGTGGAAATGTTTTTATCTTGTACACGCCCTCTATACGGACGGACGGGCAGACTGACGGACAGACTGTCATGGAGCTGATGGCCCTGCCACACCTTGACGATTAAGCCAGCGTATGTATGTTGGCGTATCAAATTTGTCCAAAACGCTGAATTATCGGGGTTTTTTTTTCTCGATTTTGGACGTATACATAACGTATTCACAACGAGTCGGACGTATACATTTCGTGATAGTAACTGTATAGAAGGTTTCGATAACTTATAGATAACTTATACCAATGAATGATAAGGGTGTTGCTCGCAGGGCAGTTGTCCATAGTATAATCCCTGGATCAATCAGCGCCTAGGAACTCTTTATACTTTCCTAAATAGCTGGTGCACCAGGGAACAACACTTCGTTTTGCATGAAGTTAAGAAATGTAACGATTTAACCCTTAACGGAAGTTTATTAAATACAGCTGTACTACTGAAATGGAAGATGTAATTGCTCCCTTCGCTGTACCCCTGGGCTTTTTGATCACAAGAACCTTCCTCATTGCACAGGTCTATGTGTTAATCAGGTCCCCCCCCCCCCCCCCCCCTCACGCTTTATTTAACAAATATATCTTCATGATGTGGTGTGAATACTGGCGTAAATGTATTGTTCACCCTATTACAACTCCATTACAGTTAGAACCGACAGTGAGCACTTCTTTATCTTCACTCGATGACATCCTTAAGATGTCAGCCATGCATTGACATAAGGGGTTACTACAATTTTATTTCTGGGCTTACTTCTTTGAGTTATTGGTATTTAATGCCCTGTTAAATTAAATTTCATTAAGGACCTATTTGACAGTCTTGTATTTAAACCCAACAGTAAAACCATAAAAATATGAAATATCTTTTCTGTTGTAACCTTCCTCCAGCACTATTAGAAAAATACTCCTATCGTTTTTGCCTTCGTCTTGAAAGTCTCGCCAAGACGATTGCAGCAAGAAAGAAAGTTACATACGAAGAATTAATCAAAATGACAGCCTTAATTAACCATATTATTTCCAAGGTACTTGTTCTTCCAAATATGGAGAATAACGGCCGGTTTATCTTCTGCAAAGAGGAAAAGCATAAATGCACACGTATCCACCAAGGAACACTAAATCTGCAATAACTGTCACGTGGAAGAAGACACCACACGCTTATTATTTTGCACAAACTTTACTAATCAGAGAATTATATTACAGCAGAAAACTCAACCACTGGGTGTAAATGATTTCACGGTAGAAGATCTTCTATCGCCAGCAGACAACAGATGTGGTTTGACACAAGGTTATTCCGAATAACCTCAAATGTTGAAATCAATAGATTCATCCCAACGTATTTCTTACTATAGATTCGGATTCATAGTTAGCGGTCTTTGCTATAAAGTAAAGTGTATTTTCATACCCAATATTGGCTTTCTTTAGGAACACATTTTATTAATTGAATTCTTTCTATTATAGCCGTATTTAAAAAAAGAAAATTGTAACACATTTGTGTCCTGATACTTCCTGTAAGAGATAATGGGTACTTGGCATTTTGTTCCGGCGCATTTCACACAGCCTTGAAAAAAAAAACCTTTAGTGTTGCCGATAGGACGGACAATTTATCGACGAAAACACTAAGCCTAGTCAATGTTCTATTTTCTTTTTTTATGAAGGTTTAGTCACGACACACACAATGGGCTGAATGCTGAGTATACGCTACATTGAAATTGTTAAACAAAAAAGTGTAACCGCAACTGTTTGTTATATATAAGTCTATAATACAGGACATTTTGAGCCCTTGATTTCTCCCTGAAGCTATTGAGTATTAAGCGAATGAGAATAAATTTAAACTTTATGGTCCTAGTGCTCTATACAAACTGATCGAAGGTGAAAAATAGTGATTATAATTGCTTACAGTAACTTACGAACGGTCACTACAATAGTGATTATAATTGCTAACAGTAACTTTAATTACTATCGGCCACTTCAGTGATTTTGGCAAATACAAAACACTGCAAAACTTGTATGTGCGGGTTATTAAGTTTTGTTTGCTTTATTGGTGTTTAACGACGTACCTATACATGGCGGCATTCCAGCTCAATGGCTGAAGGAAACCACTCTTGACGCCACTGGCAACTACACAAGACAGGACAATCACAGGACGTAATAAAAAGACACCACGAACAGATCGATTGACTTCACGTTGCCCCTTAACTCTGAGAGCAGCAGAGCAACATGATAAGCTCCCTCCCGACCCTCCGCTAGATGCACTTGTGTGAAGCCATAAATTCTTCAAACAAATGCATTGGTGTCATGTGATAGGAAAACGAATTTACAAGCTGAAATTGGGTCAGTGTTTATTAAATACAAAAGTTGTTTATCCGCACAAGATGCTCGGTGTATTAGGTAACTCGTCTTGCAAGCCTTGAGACGTGAAATTTTAACTTTCATATTCAACAATTCTATTGATAGAGAGTCACGACTTTCACAAAGCAGCTATAGAATCCATACATTACACGCATATATAACAAGCTTGAATTCCAATGTAACACAAAGACGGTCTGGGTTCAATACACCTGCAATACATAGATAATTTCCCCGTTCGAATTTCGATTGGTTGTATCTTGATTGAGAACATTTCAACTGGCGACGCTTCGCCATTCCGTTTCTTGAGCAATTGTATGGCTATCTATCTATTATAACATTTGCAAGTCGATGTTCCGTTTGGTGTTATTTGTCTGATATAAAGACCTTCCAGTTTGCACACGAAAATAGCATATTATGGGACATGGGATTTTACTATGATAATTATTTAAATATGAATGTCTGAATGACATTTGTTCAGATCTTTAATACATAGCTGATTTCTTTGGAACAAATCAATTAAATGCACAGGAATAATAATTTATGTGAGAAATACACATTATTATTTAGCTATAGTCCGGACACAGAGAAGTAGGTCAGTATCATCTGAAGCCGCTTCTTCCTCTCCTTGTGTACATAAAGTTAAAGCTAGGTGTATTTTGTTCCAGGCAGTCGATACTCATTGCTATAGATGCGTCGATATCTCGGTCAGATCGATTACAGAAGAACATCACCCTCAACAGCGACTCTATCAGTGTGTCTCAGACAACCAGGACTGTCACGATGTGCTGGCGATGACCGACTGGGGATTCCCCGCGGGAAAAACTGAGACCTGATTGGCTAAGGGATGAACTAATCAAAGCGAACCGGCCCCTAGACGAGAGAGAGAGAGTTGATCGCGTTGAATTGTGCCTGCCAGGATGGAGTCAGCTTGTGAACAGAAGCATGACGGCCAGCTGTTTACAACCCATACACACATATACAGACTGATACATGATTCTCACCAACCATACATAAATAAAATAATCACTATGGAACTGGGTCATGTTTTTATAATAGTGAACAGTGAAGATATCCTTTGGGGGAAGTCACCATGACCCGTATTGCGGAACTTTTCAGTAAAATTACCCATTTCTCCTCGGTACTTTAAATTAAATATTTTATAGTCTTCAATGAGATACAATTAGATTTCTACTAACATGCAATCTGTGTTAAAGTGAACGCTTTGTTATAGAATGATAGACAGAACTTGTAATCTATCATTTCTAATAATATATTCAAAACATTCTAAAATTAACTCATTGCAAAAGGATCCCCGCTTGAAAGCTTCTCAAATTATGTTATTAACAGTAAACAAATTGCTACAGGATAGTTAACGCTTTACATGTAGTTTAACTCTGTCTCAAACCTACAATGTAATACCCCTACAGTTCTGCTTACGAAACCCCTTTAATGCTTTTTCTTTGGAATAAACTTCTGTCTTTCTTGTGATAATCGGAATTAACGCCTACCTATATGTGTACCCTACAATAATAACAACAAGAAAGGGAAACAAATTTAAAAAAAAGAAAAAAAAGAAAAGAAGAAAAAGCAAAACAAGACATTTCGGAAAGAAAAGTTGAATATTCGTTGTTGACATTTTCACGAAGTTATTTATTGTGAACCACCCTCTATTTCAGTGAATACCGAAACCCATGGCTACCGACAATGGTTGTGTGGCAGATAATGGCCAATGCCCACGCAGAAACACGTCTGTTTAATTGAGACTGCCACTATACACCGAAAAGTAAAACGACATTGAGTCTGGTGCAGATCAACGAGCCCAAGGCTCGTTTAGGTTTCCACTTAAAGCTCTGCTAAAACTGCATAAGCTGTAGCTATGATCAAGCCAACACTCTTGGGCAGATTTGATTGTAGCACTATCATTCACTTGCTAGACTATTGGTCACGATATCATTTGTTCTCAGTCGCTGCTAATTAACCTAAGGTTGACTAATTTAGTCGCTCTGTAAATTAAGCTGTTTCTAAGAAGATCGTTTTTCGGTCATTCTGATGATTTACCTATGGTATCTAAGGCAATCATTCCTTAGACGCTCTGTTGAAAAAGTCATGGCTTCGAAGAGAATTCTACCGCAGTCATTCTGCTGATTAACCTATAGCTTGTTAGGCAACCATTTCCCAGTCAGTCTGATGATATAGCTATGGATTCTTTGTCAACCATTTCCCAGTCAGTCTGTTGATATAGCTATGGTGTCGTTAATAGGCAACCATTCCTCAGCCAGTCTGATGATATAGCTATGGTTTCTTTGTCAACCATTTCCCAGTCAGTCTGATGATATAGCTATGGTTTCTTAGTCAACCATTCCTCAGTCAGTATGTTGATATAACTATGGTTTCTT
>JAQQZZ010110719.1:0-15466 GCA_030265115.1 Mopalia vespertina | reverse complement strand
AGTGTTCCTCTTTAATGGATAATAACTAGAGTTATGATCAGGTTAGGAAAATCAGAATTTTTGAATTGCATTTGACATAAAAATGTTTACTTATGTAGAAAACACGGTTTTTGGGTGGCCTTGTCCTTTAATTACTATCCTACACACGAGGCCAACACCATTCTGTAATCATAAATACATCCTAGATATGAAATATGAGCCATTCTGTGAATTTCGAGACTATTCTACTTTTTGAGCCAGAACCGTTCTTGTATGCTATCCTACACATAGAGCCGGATAGATAGATCAAAAGCGTGGTGGTCGGACGTGTGTCAGATCGGTATTTCTATCTTGGTTGGAATTTGTGCATTGTTTTGCAAATTCGAATCTTGTTTGGCTTAATTTGGTTTCTCCCAAGTTTAGGCTTTATTTGGTGTGCGATTTATTTGGGAAAAATGTGTATTTTGTTTGTTTTTTCTAAAATATAGTTTGGTCAAATTGACCATCCTATTTGAGTGTTGGAGGACACATTCGTCGTAACTCCAGACTAGAAGATAGCAGTGGGCTAAACGCCTACCATTTTTTCACTTGCCGGTTTTTTGTAGGTTCTTATCTTTTGCTATTTTTCACCCTTAGCTGTCACTTACAAGGTTTGAACTTGTTGCCAACCCCTCCCCTCACACCATGGTGTGGGGGGAGGTTAGTTGAAAGCCTTTGAGCCTTAAAATCATAGTTTAGACTGCAAATGTCCAGGCAATTGATGTATAGCATTGCCTAAAAGACACCGGGAGTTTTGGGCCTGGTGTCCTCAGGGGTTTGGTTCACGTTTGTTTTTTTTGTAAAAAGCTTTATTTTTCCTGGGAGCAGCAGTGAGCAAAGCTCATATTGCTTCCCAACAACCATTTACAAATGAATACAAATTCCAATGGTGCAGATAGAATGTAGTGCAGCAATATTTGTAATACAAGGTGCAAGAAGAAAGCTGGCATGGAGAACTGTACATTTTAAATTAGAAAAATAGTATCTGGTCGAGAATATTCACAATGAGGATTGATCTATTTACATTGAAAATGTAATCGACGTCAATGATACAAGCACACAGCTGTGAACCAGTTACTCATCATTATAATGTGCTTGTAGACCCTGGCCCTATATAAACAAACGCAGATATTAGATGAATCAATAGATAGACATTCATGCGTATATACATACATACCGGTACATATTGTACATGTGACATTAAAAGAAGTATGTTCACAATATTGCATATATATTAAAAAAACATAAAAAAACTGAGAGTTATGAATATATACATAGATATATGCACATCCATATACATATACATTACATACATACAGTACGCGTCCATACACACAAACAATCATACATGTAAATATCTACCTACATAGAAATATATATTTTATAAGTATAGAGAAAGGACATTTTAAATACACAAAGATATACCTAAACATACACATAGCTCAAGAGAAACGCTCTGATTCTTTAATAAAAATGCAACAGAGGTTTGCTATGGATTCTTTGGTTTTACCTGGCAAAGTGCTGTCTCCAAACAATAATAATACAGAATTTATATCCCCCCTGTATCCATACGCAGAAATAACAACGAGTAATCTCTGTCTCTGTTGTGTATAAAGAGGGCAGTCGAGCATATACTGATTAGCAGTCTTATTATTTAATTCACATGTACATTTAACATTATAGGTCAGGTGATTAGTGAACAAGTCATCGTTCAGGGAACTGCAACCATTCCTTAGTCGACACAAAACAACATTTTCGGGTCTGCTTCCTGTATAACACCATGGTGATGGATAGCTAGTCTTTAACTTTCTTGTCAAACAAGACGTTGTCTGGGATATTTTTAAAAGTAACGGATAGTGTTTTTCAGTCAGTCACTGTTGTTGGGAAAAAAGTCTTTCGGAAAAATTCAGTTCTACAAAAAAATGGAGTAAAATTTAGATTTGTTCTCTGTGGATATGGGTTTTTGTCAGTCGCAAGTTGTGGAAGACGATAATAAAGAATATCCGTCGTGTCCTGAAATATTTTATTGAAAAGTCTTAGTCTGTGAATTTGTCTTCGTAGTCGTAGTGTGTGAAAACCAATTTCCTCATAGAGCAGCTCAGATGAGACACTTCTGGTAAGTCCTGAGACGTCCGCGTACTCAAGACAGGGTCTCACGAAAGACTTGTATATAATTTCTAGGCTTTTTCTGTCTAGTTTGTATTTTAAAGCACAGAATATTGATGATCCTTTTGTTGTTTTTAAGATGACATTTTCACATGGTTCACGTTGCCGGGGATATCTGGAATGTGAGCAAGGTTAATGAGGACACCAAGCACAAGCTAATTGACCGTGACTTCTCCTTTCGTGGGATGGACTGTTCAAGCCTCCCCGTAGAACAGCCGAGAACTTTGGTTAAAGTGAAATCTCCTTTAGAAATGCCCGATGCCGCTATAAGGGAAAAATGATCCTCTTTCGGCACGGTTCAAAATATTGAAAGAGAGTTTTATGTTTTCGACCGTACTTTAGAGACCGGGGTTCGAAGAGTATTGATGTCCAACTTAAAAGAGGACATTCCCGAGGCTAGCCATATCGGGACAGAATTCAGACTACCTGTTTGGTACCGCGGCCAGGTAAGGACCTGCCACATTTGTGGTTCTCCTATCCACATGAAGCGGTACTCTCCGGTCATGCGGGGAAGTGGGACATTACCAGAGAAACTGTCCTGCTAGATCTCAG
Source organism: Mopalia vespertina (assembly GCA_030265115.1). Taxonomy (NCBI): domain Eukaryota; kingdom Metazoa; phylum Mollusca; class Polyplacophora; order Chitonida; family Mopaliidae; genus Mopalia; species Mopalia vespertina. The sequence goes on along the minus strand of JAQQZZ010110719.1, from coordinate 12,730 downwards.
CTTGAGATGAGATGGCTACGGAGGAGGAAGACAATATTAACGAGAGAGAGAGCTCAGTTGTAGATGGTAATGTTTCAGAAGGAGGGGAGGAGGGGCCAAAATATAGTTGGTAGTGAGTATGACATCCCAGAATCTACTCGGGATTCTAGTTTGGTCGCACCCGCGCTGAGCAACGGGTCACATGTTTGCAATAAAAGTAATCCAGGTGTGAAAAATGTTAATTTTGTGGCCCAGGTAAAATTGGACCTGGAAGGCAAACAGCCGACTCACTACTTCTGTTCTTTGGAGAAGGCGCGGAGTATGGAAAAGCTACAGACCATCGTTCGCTTGATCCATAAGCGTGGATCTGAAGACGAACTTAAGAACTGTTGTCCAATTTCCATATTATTTGCCGATTATAAGATCAACACGAAGGCCTTGACTCGGAGATTAGGTGTCATGGGTTCCGTGGTCCATGCAGACCAAATATGTTTGGTACCAGGTCGTTCGATCCTGTCGAGCGATCTCCTCGTCCGGGACATCATTTCTCTTGTTGAGTAAGAGAACAGCGAGGCCGCTGTAGTTAGTCTGGAAAAGCCGTTGATAGGGTGGAATGGTAGATTGTACTCCGTGTCCTTCCGAGGATGGGCTGTTTTTAGGGAATGTGTACAGTTAATATACCATGCCCCAGTCAGTCGTCGTCTAATTAATGGGTTCCTCGGTAATGTAGTATACATGGAACGAGGTGTTCGACAAGTGTGTCGTCTATCACCTCTTATTCATGTCTTAGGTGATGAGGTCCTTGGGTCCGCCATAAGACATTCTAACCTTAAAGGCATACGTTTTCCATTTGTTGAGAGACCAGTAAAGGTATCACAGTACGCATACGACACCACTGTGTCTGTTGGCTGCAACGAGGATTTAGACCGTATAAAGCTAGTACTTCGAGAAATACGAGAAGGCGTCAGGTGCCAGAGAACACAGGGACAAAGGGCCTCTTTTGGGGGGCTTGGAAGGACAGGATGGACAAACCTCATGGGATCGAATGGAATTCAACATCCATTAAGCGCCTTGAAATCCACCACGGGCCACATGGTCCAGCTATTTTAAACTGGGAATCCACGCTGGACAAGGTCAACGCCACCATTAATGATTGATCTAGGCTGTCGATGAATCTCGGGAGGCGAGTGCTTGCCCTAAATCTTCCTGCGATGTCAAAGCCATGGTACGTGGGCACGGTGTTTGACATGCCCACTGTACATGTGAGGAGCATCCAAAGCATGGTTTTCAAGTTCTTGTGGAGTGGAAAGAAACCCCGTGTTTTACTACAAACTTGCAGTCTCCCAAAACATAAAGGCGATTTAGGCCTTTTTAATATTCAAGCTAAACTGTCGTCGTTAAGGCTACAATTTCTTGGCAGTCTTAAATCCTCTGAAGATCACTGGGCATGTGTAGGTCGGTTGGTGTATGGTCTTATAAATTGAGACCATACACCACCTATTCCACTGGTTAGATATCCCAGAGTCTGTGAAACATATCCCTGCTTTGTATGACGACATTTTAAAGAATGTCTTTTGTTTTAGATCATCTGTTCGAGAACCATAAAACAGCCTCTATTTCTTAACATCCTGATCGTAGATGGGGGTGGCAGGCCTTTTCAATCAGGTTCATTTGGGTTTATGGGAATTATCTATGTATCTGATATTGTAAATTCTCATGACAGATCTTGGAAGGCTCTTGATTTCCAGTTGACTCCAGCTGGGAACCGTCAGTTTTTGTAAAATAAAGAACAGTTTCACCAAGTCTTGGCTTGACCTTCCCGAAGGGGATGGTTTAGTTAATAGTTACCTCGTTAATGACATTCCAGTGGAGCAAATCAGTTCGGGAACCTGGTGTAACTGGATTTGTCAAGCAAGTGAGAGAGAGCCTGCGTGTTTCGCCAATTGGCAGACGGCAGGATTTAGCCCAGTATCTTGGGACATGTCTTTTCAATCCATTTTCGCCTCCCATATTCCGAACCATTAATTGGTTGTTATTGCACAGGCAACTCTGCGTCGGGTCAATCTAGTTCGTGCTTAGTGACAACCACAGAACTGTGTCCGTTATGAACGTCGCATGGAGAAACATTAATTCATATTTACCTTAGGTGCGGCGTTGTCGTGCGGATATGGACCCTCGTAGATGGATTTTTGAGTAAATACCTTAGACGCCCAGTTTCATTGGGTGTCGGTTTCATCCTATTTGGTGAAGGATTCGCCACTGTAGTACATTCAGTAGTGCTAACAGCAGTTGGCACTCTGTGGTGTCATCTGTGTAAGGCTGTGGCTCACACTGAACCCTTGGATCACGTGGTTGCCGTCATACGTTTTTTTCTGATAGATAGATAGATAGCGTGGTGGTCCAGACGTGTGTCAGCTCGGCCTGTTTATCTCAGTTAGAATTGTGTAATTGTTTGACAAATTCAAATCTTGTTTGGCTTAATTTAGTTTCTCCTAAGTTCAAGCTTTTTTTGTCATGGGTGATTTGTCTATTTGACCAGCCTATTGTGGGTGCTTTGAGTGTTGGAGGGTAAGATGATAGCCTTGGGTTGAGGGCTCTTTCAGTGTACCTTTCCTTCGTTCCACTTGGCGATGTGTTATAAACATACTCTCAGTCCATCTTTTGTGGTGCCGGTTCTTGTTCAGGGCATATCCCCGTGTAAGTCCCTGTGTGAATAGTTTATACCTCACATAACTACCTTGTACATCAGGCATACAACATTCAGTCACCACATTTAACCAAAAAAAATCACACATTTGTAGACTTTTCCACTTTAGTGTAATTTTTTAATTACACTAGAAAGGGAAGCTCTCCCCGGTTGTATCGCTTGTCGGTTTTTTGTTGTTTCTTGCCTTTAATTTTGCTATCATCCACATCTATCTCCCTCCCACACATCGTGGTGTGGGAGAGGGTTAGAGTTGAAAGGCTTTTGAGACTCAAATTCACAATTGAGACAGAAAGTGCTCAGGTTATCGATGTATATTATTGCCTGTAAGACAACGTGGGTTGTGGACCTGGTGTCCTCCGTGGGTATAATTTACGTTGTCAGCATTATGCTGGAATGTGGCTGTGGCTAATGAGGACACCAAAAAACAAGCTGATTGTCTGTGGCTTTTCCTTTTGTAGGTCAGACTGTTTAATTTTTCCTTCATTTCAGCCTAGACAATTCGGTTAAAGTTAAATCTCCAATAAAAATGCCCGATGCAGCTATAAGGAAAAAATTATCCTTTTACGGTATGGTTCAGGTTATTGATATAACGGCCAGGTAAGGACCTGCCACATTTGTGGTTCTCCTAACCACGTAAAGACAGACGCAATTTGGAGGTAGATGACATAGACATCGATGAAAGACTAAGTTAATGAGCAGGACAACGAACAGGGGAATACAGATAAGTTAAACGCAGAGGAAACATTATGGTGGGGGGTAAGGGGGCAGAATGGATATTGAGGGATCACTCGATTTAGGTAATCCTTCTGTCCCAAATGTTGGTAGTCAGTATGACATCCCGGAATCTACTTGGGATAAATGTGTCGGCCATCCTTACCAAATATAATTTAATTGATTTCTTCAGGTTTTTATATGCAGAAGCAGATAAGTATGCCTGGACTGCTCCAGGTCGAAAAACTGCCTCCCGTTTTGACAGACTGTACATGGGCAAAGTTCTAAAAGGTCACCTGGTTGCGGGTAGCCATGAACCGTCCGGTTCATCAGTTCATGCTATGGTTAGAGCTTCCTTCGATTTGGGAGATTGGATTGAGAGAGAGCCGGGGTTTTCGCAACTAACTGTTTCATTGTTGAGTGATGATCAGTTCTGCGGCGTCATATAATAGTATTAACATGAATAGATTCGAGATATTAATTTTAATTAAAGACTGTTTGAAGAAATTGTCTATAATGTAAACCAAGGGGAACCAAGGGGAGACCTCTACACGATTCTTTTGGTCGCTGGAAAAGACTAGAGGTAGAAAAACCAACAGGTGTGGTTGAGAAGTACTGTTCAAAAGTTTGTTTGACAGTGATTACATCCCGGATTGGCGTGGCAAACCATAGAAGCCTGGTACTCTGGGAACGAAAGTCTCTCAGCTGGTATCAGATATAGTTGACAAAGCTAGTAGAGCTTGGAAGGAGGTGGAAACCGCATTGTCCTGCATCACCACATCAATACTGTTTAAGGCAAAATCGTTCTGTTATCCTCGAGATTGTTCTACATATGGAGTTAAATTCATTCTGTGATTCGGTACAGTATCATCCGTATGGAAATTGAATAATTCTGTTATCCCTAGATTTTCGTACGTATTGAGTCAAAACCTTTCTGTTATCCTCGAGACTGTCCTACACATGGAGCCAACACCATTCCGTGGTCAATAATTACTATCCTACACTCAGGCCAACACCATTCTGAAATCATAAAGACGTCCTACATCTTGAATCGGAACCATTCTGTTCTCTTCGGGACAATCATACTTATTGAGTCAGAACCTTTCTTTTATCCTCGAAACTATCTTACATATTGTGTAGGAACCATTTTGTGTTTCTCGACACTATCTTATACAGTCAGCCCGATCCATTCTGCAAATCTCGCGATCATCCTACATATACAGTCAGAACCATTCTATATTTTACCGAGACTATTATTTACCGATCTAGAGCCATTCTCCAATTCTGGAGAACATCCTACATTTGAAGCAAGAGCCATTCTGTAATTATCGAGATTATCCAATATACTAAGCCAGAATTATTGTAATATCCTATATATGATGCAAGAAACATTCTGAAATTACCGAGATCATCCTATATATTGAGCCAGAACCTTTCTCTAATTCCCGAGACTAACCTACATATCCATTAGGCCGGCATCTACAGTGCGCTGAAAAATAATCAAAGCGCGAAGGCCAAAGTTGTAATCCCTGAAGCCATTGGTAACACCGAATACGACGGAATTGGGTTCTCATGTTCACCCTTGGGCGTTAGAACCTGGCGTTTTTTTAACTCCTGTCACATTTTGCTGGGATTAAGCCGGTGCTTGCATTACACAGGTGAAATATTAAAACGCAACGAAAACGGATCAAGTTTTCAAAGAATCCACTGATGGACAAATCCTACAGGAGTTTGTCCAAAATCTTGTAGGATTTTCTATGTGATCTTAAAGGGCCCTATAAGATCGTATAGCATTTGTCTATAGGATCCGATAGGTTTTAAAAATCCTATACTATTTTATAATTATCCTATAGGATCTTATAGGGCTTTCACACACTAAAGATCCCATGGTTGTCTTTGTACATCAGTGCGCAGCGTTTTTAATTTGTACAAAACGCACCGAACTTCGGTGTTCGTGGCAGGGTGTTGTAATCACTCAGTAGTGTCCCTCTGGCATCGCTTTGTAAGCGTCCTGTTGACGAAGTTACAGTTCACACAAGCTACTTGCTAACGCAGGACAAAAATAAATCTTACTATCTTGTACTATAAAAAAAACACACATTTAATTCAAGAGTACCATAGTACCTTGTGTTTTGAGATCAAAACAGATAGAAACTGTGAATTATGTACACAATACGGACTATTTCTTTCAGGTGATCTTAAAAATGGGATGGCATAATTGTGACGATATAATGGTGTCCGAGGTAATGCTAGCAGTATATGCGAGGGTTTTTGAGTGCGTTATACATCTAAGCATAAGAAATGGCGTACAGTGCGACATACTTCGAAAACAGGGTGAAAACTAAGTGACACTCTGCGCAAACACATGAAAAGTAAAAATGTATTAAGAAGGGTAAAGTGCAACAAGAGGTCCACCGAAACTTTCTCTTTCAGTGTTAATTTTATTGCATATATAAAGACGAGTTCACCACTGGTAAGGGTATAGCATATTTACACGTCGATAGGCAACACCTTCTTACATCAAAAAGGTTGAAAATAGATATTTAGGAATACAAGTTGTATCCTATGGCGAACAATTTGACACTTCTGGACAGTTTTCTGTGTCCTTCTTGTCTATTATTCATATCTTAACGCCAGTACAGCCCATTCATCGCAAACTGAAGCGTCGGAAAGCCTTTGAGAACTTACTATCCTGATCGAAGTAGAGTGTGACAGCCTTTAAAAGTATCAGGGATTTACCATGATAAATACGATGTAGTTTGGGGCGTTTAACCATAGTTTACCGTGATATACAATACTATACAATTACCATGGTAAAACTCTATAAATCAAGGTATCATAGAAACTTCTTCTTTTGCTCGGTTTCAGTTGAACTGCTGGGATCGTTCACTATTACAGGATACTGTCTAACGATTGTAGGATCGTTTATATTCAGACGTTTTGGATACAAAACTTGTTACATTCTCGTCGGATTTGTTATGTCAATTTGGGCAGGATGTATGTGGTTATCAATCCAGTATATCGAGTTCTGTAGAGAAAGGCTCGTGTTGCTGTATTTCCTCCAGACCATCAGCTGTAAGTATCAAAGTACCATTATTACGGGATTATCTCTAATATGTGTGTTGCTTACAAAAGCAACTAGCTAAGTGGCATCATAATTTGGGGTATTTAGGACAAAAGCCAAAACATAGTTATATCGTAAAATATGAATGCAGAAGACTTTTACGAAGGTTATGTCATGTGAGCAAATGCTTGCCCGCCAAGTGTTCTAAAAGGGCTAATGTCTCAGGGGTGAAATGACTAGGGATGCAAATGTCTTTCTAAGACGAGGACAGGTGAGCAAATGCCTGCCCGCCAAGTGTTCTAAAAGGGCGAATGTCTCAGGGGTGAAATGACTAGGGATGCAAATGTCTTTTTAAGACGAGGAAAGATGAGCAAATGCCTGCCCGTCAAGAGTTCTAAAAAGGCGAATGTCTCAGGGCGATATAGCTAGGGATGCAAATGTCTTAGAAGACGAGATTGGCGAGAAAATGCCTGCCCGCCAATTGTTCTAAATGGGCTAATGTCTCAGAGGCGAAATGGCTAGGAATGCAAGTCTTACATAGACAAGGACAGGTGAGCAAATACCTGCCATCAGGCGTTCTAAAAGACCTTATGTCTCAGGGGACCTTTGGCTAGGGATGCAAACGTCTTACGAAGACGAGGACAGGTAGGCAAATGCCTGCGAGGGATTTGTATATAACGAGTTAATGTTCCACATGGGATGTATCCAGAGACCAGTGCTTTGGGGGAGATGACCATCATGGACATATGTTCTAGCAGGTGATGTAAAATGGGCAAATCACACCTTTACGGCCAGCACTTCTTCGAGCACGGTTGTGTCTTGGAAGGCATTGGGTAGCGGGGGCATCGTCCAGACACAGTTTGAAATGATACGTATTGTACCCGAAAAAGATAGCTAAGCCGCGATTGCGGTGAAAAAAGTAATTGCTTATTTCACAAAGATTAAAGTATTCGTGTACCTTTGATTTATTTAATAACGTACTAATACGTATGTCACTTAGCCAGTGTCCCACGAAAAAGGGTGAGAAAACGATGTAGAGGCCTCCGTGGCGGAGTGGTGTAGAGTGTATGCTTCTAATCCGCATATTCCCTCACCTCTTGGGTCGGTTTGATTCCCGCGCACAGCAACCAGAGGAAGGTCGTGTGTTTTCTGGGAGGATTTACTGCCGAATTTCTTCCCACAGTAACACTGGCCAATGATCTGTAATGGGCATTGAATCCTGCTCATGTTACGCAACGAATCACCACAAAAGGACCACTATATGGTCTCTTTGTTCTTTTTTCACTTTCAGCTCTAGCTTCTAGCACGGGCAACATATGCTGTATAGACATTGGACTTAGACGAATTTCATCAGAGAACTATGGTAAAATGATAGGCTTGTACATGGCTGCAACTGGGTGTGGTAAGATCTACTACTCTCTGTTGTTCCAGTTTTGCTTTCCTTCTAAAGATCCGCTGAACTATTTTTTCATTACTGTGTTCGTTTCGTTTACTTTAATAACTTTACTGTGTTATTTTCTGCACAGACCTCCGACGCCTTCAGATGGTGATAATGAGGCTCTGATGTATTCTGAAGATAGTGAAAAACAACCAGCAGACATGGAAATTGAGAACTCTCAAGATAGCATCGCAGCAACAAAACAATTACTAAAATCGTGGTATTTCCAGCTTACCACAGTTTGCTTCAGTCTGTTCCAAGGAAATGCTATTATGTTAATGAACAATATTACTGGGATCGCCGTGGCAGTGGGCATGCAGCATCCGCTGAATGTTGTATATGTGTTCTCCACAGCTCTTATGCTCGCTAGAATAATCGTTGGGATGGTTTATGATTATTACAGGTCTTATTGGTGCGGTACGCTCATTCACATGTTCTCATACGCCGCATTTATATTTGCCGCGGCCATTGGAATGCTCTGGTTAAATGACGTCACTGTATATGTCATTGCGTTCCTCGGGGCCATTGGTTGTGGCGCAGCGTATACAATTTCCATCGCCATGATGACAAAACACTTTGGTAAGGAATATTATTCGTTGATCACAGGTTTTGCTGTGTTATACAATGGCCCTGCTGTGTGTATGTTGACTCTTATATCAGGAATAACATATGACCATGCCAGCCAGGAACTCAAATCCACAAAATTGTTCTGCAAGGAATGTTTCTTCGACACGTTTATTTTACTAATGGGAGTAACTATTGCTGTGGTTATTTTACAGCTAATCGATATATTCCTGCATCGAACAACTAGGCAATAATTAATTTTACATAGTATTTTCTTACTGCACGAACAAATGAATACTCTATACTAACACTATCGCTTTTTCCAGATGTTGAACATGTATAGTGAAAAACTTTCAAAAATTAAAACAGTAGCTTCAAAATAAATAAAATAGATTGTATCCATAGCAGTGTGGAAATCTCACTTAATCTATACTCGTTAATATCAAATTCTAAATTATTGAGAAGAAGTTTCTACAACTGATGTGAATCTGTATTAACACAAACACATACGTTTGGGCGACTATTTCACTGTAAATACAAACCTATATACATCCATTCGCGATGTGCCTTTTTGTCAAACTATCGTGCACTCAAAGTGAACGGTTTGTAGCGGACAGCTTCCTGTTGTCCTGGGCCCGTATTCATAGAGCTACTTAAGTATTTCTTAAAGTTCAGCAATATTGAGCCAAAATTCAGCCTTTTGTTTTCCAATGAAAAGAGATTAAATGTTAAATAGTAACTTAATATGTTATTAATTTTACTTACAATCTATGATTTAACATCACGAAAAAAGGAAGAAAAATACAAAGAGATGTTTGGAAATTGATTAGGTTTTCTTTAACATTAAGCAATACTTAAGAAGCTGTATGAATACGGTCCCAGGACTTTGGTCCACGAACCGATCTTAGCCAACGTTGATTACCACGAGGACACAATGCAATCAGTGGTATTTGTCACGACAAATACGGCGAAGATCGCCTGTGGAACGGGTCCCTGATGCACTCATACCTGGGGGCTATAATATGCTGATATATTTGTGATGCTTTTGGACTGCGTCTTGTGTGACGATATAAACAAAACAGAAAGTAATGGCGTACAATCAGCGATTTCATTTATTTACAATATTTATTGTAAAATAACAACAACAATGGTAGTGTAATACAGTATGGTATACAATGGCATGCTACTTTAAGAAATACAATTGAAGGTAAGAGACAATGAAAATATAAGGCGTATATCAAGTAACTTACATATAGCAAACAATGGATCAGCGTATAAACCTACCTCGTAGTTGAGTCCAAGTGCATTGACTTCATAAACCTGTCTGTTAAGACAATCTGCAACTTCTTCGAAGTCTACAGCAGTACATCCCTAAATACAAGGTTCAAAGGCATATAATTTGGAATTGTTCCGATTATATCTACATCAGGGCAACCCCCCTTATCCCCAAAGTGACAGGTGTATAAAACAATGTATCCACAACAGGGTAACTAACAAAGTCCTTGAAGGGACGTGTATGTCCAGATCCGGTAGTAATCCCATTAAAGAGATATTCAGGGTAGGAATATACACTGTCCTAATGCGTTACATATAGCCAATTGATCGGTTTACTCATCTCTATATCCGTTGGTTTGGCTGGCTGACCATTCTTTAGACTGAGTAGTGACTGGCTTGTGACTGATAAAAAAAATCAAACTATCGATCTCACTTATACAGGGAGATGCAGAAGTTTCCAGATATAATTTTAGAATAACATCACAAAGAACACTCTGGAAAAACTAATTTTACCCATCGAAAAGGTTTCAAAACAGATGAACTCAGGGTCAGAGAACCTACTAGAATAGTGAAAGAAAACAAACAGTAACTGACCGGTGATAACTGTTTCACAAATTGTCTAGAAATTTCAGTATGTAAACATGAACTTTATTGACACATTGACAGCACCGAAAACACAGCCGGAAATCAACATGTATATGATACTTGTCAATGTGCTGCCTTGCCAGGGGATTTCCGTAACCACTTTTGCTAGTGGGACTTCATATCATGTTGGAGATAACTATTTAAACTCAATCAGTGTGGATAATTATTGCGTTGGTTCGAAAGTTATGTTTGGTCGGAACAAAAAAAGCGTTAGTATATTGTTCACTGTCTAACTCGTTAATTATTGAGACAAGTGTCCCAAGGGTCCGTATTGTGCGCTCTCTTTTTTTCTTTTCTACGTAAATGTTATTGTTAACAATATTGATAGTACGTTGATGATTTTCGCCGATGATATGTCACTATTTTATTTACCAACCAATTTAGACGAGGTTGAGAAACAGGGATTTAACAACTCATCTGTAATGGTCCGATAAGTGTCTTAAACAATGTAACTTTGACAAAACTGTGCCAAGGTTAATATCTAATAGAATATTATCGTGACCTATTAAGATCTACTTTGGTTAACATTAATGGGACATATTGGATTCTCATTGTCATCTTGGATTAGTTTGTATCCGTGAAGCGCTATATTATAAAATAGGGTGGTCTCCAATCTGACTCTTTTGTGTCGAATTTATCAAATGTCTAGCTGGTACTTATATGACAAATCTAATCTAGCTTGCTCGGTTAAGAGATATAAGTACCAGTACATACAGTTTTAGACACGCTGACGATTATAATACTATTCCTTTCCGACCAAACGTGATGCGAAGTAATTCTTTTCATCAACTCTCCGATTATAGAATGATTTAAGAACAAGAAGTCAGACAAAGTGACTCAATACCTTCACTCTAAAGAGAACTTACCCATGAATCCCATGAGAGCATAGCACCGTTATATTTCACACACGATCGAAGAGGGATAAACATTATAAATGCAAAAAAATACGACGTATGTATAGCCAGATGGACGCAGATTTATTTAGAGTCAACTTAGCGTACAATTAATCCTGTACATGTATGTGTGGGACCCCTATTGAAAGTGCACATCATTATTTCTTTTACTGATTGTCGAGTCATTATGACTCAATCCCTTTAACTCTCCATTACCAATATAGCTCTTGTAATGGGTAAGTAACACTTTGACTTATATTTTCAGGCGGCACTTACATATATAAAATCTGGTATAACATTTAATCAATAATTGTATAATTACATTGTTATGTACGTAGCCTTCTCAATTAGTCTACGTTTATTGCGTAATAGTTTAAAGTATTACAAATGTTCGTTGCTGTAATTGGACTGTAGATTAAAACTCTGCGCGATAGGAAGATAGTATGGTTTACTGTTGTAAAAGTATTCAATAAATAATCATGCTTCTGAGTTATATTTGTTAACGGTAGACATACTTGTGTTTTTCTTTTCTTTTTTCCCCGTCATATGTCTTATATTTTGTTATCAGCATTGATAAGAAAAGGTTTTCAAAAGTTGCTTAAAACTTGTCCCCGATTCCCGTGATTATAATGATCAATAAAAGATGGGTAGATAAGTTGTATAGAACTTGTACCCGATTCCGGTGATTATAATGATCAATAAAAGAGGGGTTGATAAGTTTTATAGAAATTGTGTCCGATTCCGGTGATTATAATGATCAGTAGAAGAGGGGTTGATAAGTTGTATAGAACTTGTGTCCGATTCCGGTTATTATAATGATCAATAAAAGATGGGTTGATAAGATGTATAGAACTTGTGTCCAATTACTGTGATTTTAATGATCAATAAAAGAGGGGTTGATAAGTTGTATAGAACTTGTGTCCGATTACGGTGATTATAATGATCAGTAGAAGAGGGGTTAATTAGATTTATAGAACTTGTGTCCGATTCCGGTGATTATAATGATCAATAAAAGAGTGGTTGATAGTTGTATAGAATTTGTGCCCGATTCAGACGATAATCATGATCAATAAAAGAGGGGTTTATAAGTTGTATATAACTTGTACCCGATTCCGGTGATTATTATGATCAATAAAAGAGTGGTTGATAGTTGTATAGAACTTGTCATCGATTCCGATGGTTATAATGATCAATAAAAATGGGGTTTAGAAGTTGTATAAATTTGTGTCCGATTCCAATGATTGTTATGATCAATAAAAGAGGGGTTGATAAGTTGTATAGAATCTGTGTCCGATTCCGGTGATTATAATGATCAATAAAAGAGGGGTTGATAAGATGTATAGAATTTGTGTCAGATTACGGTGATTATAATGATCAATAAAAGAAGGGTTGATAAGTTGTATAGAACTTGTGTCCGATACCAGTGATTATTATGATCAATTAACGAGGGGTTG
>JAQQZZ010110708.1:0-15466 GCA_030265115.1 Mopalia vespertina | reverse complement strand
CCCCCAAAAAAAAAATCAAGCAAAGACATAATTTGCCTGACTTTTGTTATTGCATGATGCAGATTTGGATTCAATGACTGACAGGTAGAATTTCAACATATAGAGCCAAGAGGCTCTTGTGGGGCCAATATGGGGTAATATATGAACACGTAAAGGCTGTAGGTCCCCTGATAATGAATTGGATATAGAATGTCGGACAGGTAAACGACATCGGACGAGAACACACATGGTTATCTAGCAAAGGAATGAAGTAAATATGTGACATGATAACTGAATTGAAGATTACTAATGGCTACACAGGTCCAGTTGAAATCTATTTTGAGCTTGGATAATCCGATTATCTCTCGTTTACCTCATTACCCAAACTTGCATGTTAAATGACTGCTGAGCTTCGACCTCACGGCTAGACATAACACGGAGGTGATGTCAAGGACGCGTCCGAAATACTCTAGATAAAAAAAAAAAAGAAGAAAAAAAAAATGGACCGGCCGTGCGGAATTAAAACATAAAAGATACTCTGGCGTATGTCGGACAGCAAATCTTAACTTAAAGAAAAATTTAAAATTATAGATTTAACACGGCTATCCCGAATGTCCCATATCATGACATTGTTGATCATTAGAATGTCAAGGAAATCACCGCCAAGTATAGGCCGCCAACTGGGCTTTTCAAAATATATAACTCTATATATACTGCACTATAAAACATAGAACATCACCACATAATCCTTGACTATTCAAATGTTGAAAAATTACCGCGGTATACACTAAAGTAATAAATAATATTTTGATTACAAAACAAATTTGTAAAATTGGAATTGTTAATAAATGTGACCAAAAATGATGGTTCTACATCTAATGTTGGGTAATATCTGTCCAGACTGGCATCAGATGGGGTGTAGGGGTGTGTCTGGCACCGGGGATAGGAATACATTAAGAGCCTTATCATGGGTGATGGGAATTCTATGTGAGCTCAGACAGATGAGAAAGGAATGGGTGCAGAAAAGGCGCGCCTTTACAAAATCCATCCCATGAACACTTTGCCACATATGTATCGACCCGGACTAAAATATTCAAATCGCCTATATACGCCTACCTCGCATTCTGTTTAATTTAACATTCTGTTCCCTTAAAAAATAACAGCAATGACACATTTAGCCTCAATGAGTTGAAATTATGCTTTAAGTTTAAAATTCCAAAAATTTGCTCATTCTTTTCCGATATGAAGGTATATTGTATACAGTTGTTTTCCTCACGTATGCTATATATATGTCTGCTGTTTTGTCTATATACGACAAGAGAATCGATGCATATTTTTTAAAATTGATCACTCTGGCACATGGATGTCGTTTAATAAAACAAAAACTATCAATTATCTAATGTTCTCGATAAACTTCCAGAGACAACTTTCTAAATAGATCTTAATCTCGAGTTGCTATGGGTAACCATGGTCATGTACACGGTATAGAGAGTATGTGATGAATATGTATGGATACTGACTTCAGCATTTGAACAAACAACAAACCCCAAAAGTTTTGTTTGAAGCTTGAATTGAAAGACGCTAAAACATATATTATACTTACGAAAGTTTGAGATGGTATATTTACCTGTTGTAAAGGCACTAAGCAAATAGTAAACGCTTTGGAAAGCCTATCCTCCACGATTTGTTTCCGATTTTTATCAGCAGTTTAACTTGTTACTTATTTGTCTCTAGAACTCACATATAGATAGTCAGATGATATGTGCGTAATTTACTAGCCGCAAATATACATGTTTCTACCGCTGGAGAACTCTCACGAAATCACGTTATTATGATGAGAATTTGCGGGATTTCCGCGTGGGTGGCGGTTGACCTCAGCTACAATCTATAACATCCTGTCGAGTTTGACTGTTTTCTAACACAGGACTATGAATGCTGTGTCATCCAACTGTCTTTAATTACACGTCATAGGAACTGCATGTAAACATTGTCAATATGATTCTTTTCAAATGTAGTTCAGATCAAGTTTAGTTGTTTAATTTTTATTTTCGCCAACGCTAGTCTGTAAAGAGAATGCTTTGAATAATTGATTGGCGCCTAACGCCGTGCTCAAAATGATTTCACTTAGATGATGGCGGCATACCTCAACAGTAGCCTACATACCACACAAAATCAACGATTTAACGTGAAATGGTTTGATTTGTTTGTAAAGTAATGTTCAACCAGTGCTTAATAAACACTGCACATCAACGCTCGGACAAACAGTTGGTTAAATACTGTAGCTTCAGCCTACAGTGATCTTTTTCGTTTTGCACACTCTGCGAAACAATGATCCTTTGAGGCGTCTCTAGAAAATACGATGATTCTATGTGGAACCATTATAACTTATAACTTTTTTTGGTATTAGATACGGTTGATGCGAAAGGGTTCCATACAGAACCATAAACTGAGAACCTTCTAGTGCAGTATAAATTATTCTTATTTTTTTTATTGTGTTATATGTTCTCGAATTTATTGAAATAATTCTTAGAAAGGTTTTAATTGCTTTGCAGAAAGCACAAGGTTATAAATTTTCACGTTGCTTTAGATAAAGGCACACTGTTTTCTTGAACAGGTTTGTACTGAAGTGAGCATACATGCAAGTAATCACACTATATATCAGAAAGAAAAAAACACTGGAAAAATTCGCCTCCCTAGAAAATTCAACACCACTAGTTAATTCAACACCCCTAGAAAATTCAACACCGCTAGAAAATTCCACCCCACTAGTAAATTCAACACTACTAGTAAATTCAACACCACTAGCAAATTTCAACCTCCATAACACTCAACAGCGACTCGATCATTTAACACAACTGAAAAATTGAAATCTATATTGGGGATTTTTTACACCACCATTTTAAGATCAATTCATTCTCTCTTTCCTCGATACTTAACTCTAGGGTAATGACGGGCTTTTTAAGATGATGCTAAAGCTGTGTTAACTTACACAACTGACGTCTTTGTTAAGGGTCTATAGATTTTCGTTTCTAAAAGAAAAAAATTGAATGGACTGAGTGATACGGTGTTGATCACTTTGTGGGGTTATTTTTGTATCTGCCAGTTCTAGTCTTCGCACCGAATCACTACATCTTCATTATGTTTTCTCTGTTAAAATTGGAATATTTGGGTTTAACTGTGTGTCGATTCTTTTCACATGCCCCTTTTTTCTAGGAAGCAGTACTACGACAACAACAAAACTGTCTCCATCATACAAGCGAGGGAATTACAAGGCCCATCCCCTTTCGGCAGAAGATAAACAAGAGTGCTACCGATTGTTACAGCACTTTTAAATTTTATAAAAAAATCCAAGTGTTTTCCAGAGGTTTTTTGTGTGCTGCTTTTACAAGCGGAATAATTTAGACATTAATTTAAACGTACGATTAATTCATACAGGTATATTCATGATAATTTCATGAATTAAATTTCTAAGGATTTGATCCCGTAAAAGAGTCTAAAAAAATTGCGGGTATTTCATAAAACCAGTATGTATAGCAATACGTTTTTTTTTTTAAATTTAAATACATTTCACTGTATTAAAAAAAATACGTTTCACTGTATTAAAAAAATAATTCAGGTACGTTATAGGCGAACAAGCGATGCGGAGATTTAAGCGGAGAAAGAAAATGTTTTGCTTGCGGCAGTGTTATCGAATTTAATAGCACTATCAGGTGGGGGTAGAATCGAATCAATAATGGCGTTTCGGCAGGATACCTGCGCGACTCAACACCTAATGTTTTAATTTTGTATCTAAAGAACAACATGGTACTCGGGGCTGTTTGTGCGAATCAAGGATATAAGGGTCCCATTATTCGGGAGAGGTAAGTGCTTTGAGGCGGCAACACCTGACGTGCTGTGCCCAGTGACGTTAATTTTTTCTACTTTGTCATTTCTGCGGGTTCATCCAACACTGCAGTTCTGGAAGTTGAATTTTTTTTTCAGCTGCACATATAACCATGATAGAGTGAGGTAAATAGAGAAACCTTCGCCCATCTTTGCTCTATCCACAGACTTAACAATATTCAGCGATAGATGGAAGAAAGAAAATGACAGGAGAATGAATTAAATATGAGGGGATTAAGAAGTTAATCCGCTCCCTCGTGGTTCAGCGGCTGCGACTGAACACGGTAGTCCGCTGTAGTAGAGCATCCACACTGGCAGGGAGGTGGCAACTTGGCGGAGGACTGGCCCTCTCCCGAGTCTAACATTTCCCGCTTTACGAGCATCATACTTCCCAGTAACCGATAGATACATACTCCCCTGAGAGCACTACATTAAAATCACATTGTATAGAAAAGCATGTTTTGTTTTTACTTCGTTAATTTTTAATGAATAGCTAGTTGTACTGTATACATACACACGAATGTATGGAGGCCGCCTCGCCCATTATGCACTTGCAGACGGCATTCATCTAGAAATTATATCCTTGTTAACATTGATGAATCGCTCTAAACACTGCCAGGGACAGTCGATGACTTGTCAGAGAGACATGTTAAATAAGGTTAATGGTATTTCAAGGAACATGTTTAACACCGTGCTTAAGGGTATTTCACTTATATGACGGCGGTGTACTCCAGGAGTAAAAATTGACACTACCACAAGCATCAAAAGGGTATTTCACTTATATGTAATGACGGTGGTGTGCTCCAGGAGTAAAAAGTGACAATAAAACAACAGTCGAAAGGGTATTTCACTTATATGACGGCGGCGTACTCAAGGATTAAAAAGTGACAATATCACAACAATCAAAAGGGTATTTCACTTATATGACGGAGGTGCAGTCCAGCATTAAAAAGCGACACTACCACAACCATCAAGGGGTATTTCACTTACATGACGGCGGTTTAGCCCAGCAGTAAGAAAGGGCCCTAACAAAACCATAAAATGTGATGTGCTGTACCTTGTGGGAAAATTAATGTTGCTCTAGTGCCTCCTTAAGATTCTATGGTTGTACACTTGAAACATATGTACGGTTCTAAGCTAGAAAATTATTGCTTAGATCAACCATGTACATTTGACCAGCGTTGAAAATGAAAGGTTGGCTGCCAAAGTAATAAATTATTATTTTTTACTTTTAGAAAAAGTGCCGGCGATTCGGTGCCTAACTCTGTGGGTCGTGGGTTCGATTCTCTGACGAGTTTCAACCTGCACAATTTTCTGAATTAGAAAATCTGTACAACTTAGAATGTTTTGATCCAAAATAAACGAAAAGATTGAAAATTATCACCGAATAAGTTGATTTCAAACAAGACTGGTTTTTGTATACTATTAACTTGATGGGAGGATTTTTTTTTCAATCATAAAATATCAATACAAATATAGTTTCTACGATTAAAGTAGCTTTCAACGAAATAGAATTAATAGGAACATATTGAAGTTATTTCTCTCGACAACGAAAAAAAAAGACGCAAACTTAGTGTCTCCGTTTAAGTGCTTCCCATTCGCCGCCTTTATTTGGATGAAAATTCGCGTTCGTTCTACCCTAAGCCTTTGTATCTCGTACGGTCAGAGCGCTGGTCTTGGTGGCCAGAAACCCGAGTTCGAATCCATGCGGAGGCTCTACAAAAAGAATATATTAAAGTATTGCTAATGATGGCACGTGTATAATTATGTGATTAAACATTCTGTTCGCAAAGTAATTGCATATCCACAAATGTCAACAATTATTATTAATAGACGACTTTTAATTTTAACATCCCTTGTTAGCTCTGCATCTAAAACTCTCGTCAGTGCTGGCAGGACTTCAATAACCCTGATTTATCTGAGAAAATGTAGCACAGTACATTGAATACCTTGGATAGTCATTGTTGTGATAATAAAGTAAGTTCTATTCTGATTTCTATGTGTTGATAATAGGTGTTGTGCAGACGAAGGAAGCCTGGATCTGACCCGAGCCGATTAATCACAATAGACAAAGATGAATGGACGAGGCAACAGTTGGTAACTTGGGGTTCGAATTCGGGAGCGTCTGTTACCGAATACATGACATGTGCTGTAGTTGGACATAGTGGAGTCAATACAGATTAGTTACCCGGATCAAAAAGGCTGACGGTACAGAACAGATTCAGGTATTCACCATTGACCTATAGCCGGGCCTTGTGCATGCAGAGCAGATAGTAGACAATGTCATTATGTGATAGAACAACCTGGACCGCCATCAAATTAAAAGGATTAATCGATATTAACTGATATTAACTCAACAATTACTTGGGAAATTCGGGAAAAATAATAGAACTCTACCACTGGAAGGTGGTGGAATATATAGGCCTTTGACATGCATGGCCTCTCAAATTAAATGAATGCCACTTCGAAATTATGCAAAATAAATCCCGGAGCGGACATCTGAAAAGGGCTGGACTCCTATGTCATTCTTGGGATTGCTGCAAACTAATATTATCCACGTGATCATATAATTCAAATATATATTACTGTTTGCAAATTACCGACTAAGTTGATATTATGTTCATTTTATTGCTGTTCTATATTCGATATATTTTAAATGTGATATGACCTTCAAACTTTGTGCCACATTTACGATTATTCTCAAATAAAATTCAAGACAAAGTAGCAGAATTTGTTTTAAATTTTGAACATATTTCTTACACTTAACTATTGTTTTCAAATAAAACAGTTGTATGTGTTTGTCTATGATGTCGAGGTGTGAACAAAACGTTAACCCGATAAACACATCAATAACAAACATGAAACACAAATGTGGATTTTTTTTAAAAAACATGACGTCATAGTGTTTGTTGTAAACATCTTTATGTGTTATTGTGTCGAAGAGAGGAGAAACCATAGGCCAAATGTTATGTGGTTTAATTTTACATTTATTACCGTTACACAGACTTTCACATATAAATATATTGTAATAACGTCTTAAAGGGATTGAAATTAGATTTCTTCGTGTAAAAAAGGTTTAGAAATATAAGGTTAAGACAAGTGTTTGATCATTCAAAGAATGAGCTTGATATAATTTAGACCCCAGCAATGTTTTATTATATGACCCGTGTATAATTTACTTGTATTAAATTTACATAATACACAAGTGGTGCATTTTGAATACAGTATTAACTTAATCCTAGCACAATATCTTATTTACAGCAATAATTGTCTGACCCATATACTTCATTGTGACGAAATATTTAAAAATGTATTATGTCAAACATCAGGAGACAATTTTCTTATATATGTTGGGCCAGCGGACGTGGCTCAGTGATCAGCGCTTTGGACTGCTGATTCTCCTTCTGAAGGAATATAGATTTATTTTGACTCCATATTTCGGCTTTATTATGCCACTAAGGCTGACGATTACACAATAAAGCAGAAATATTCAGTCCAAATGGCGCAATTGCTAAAAAAGAGACGAAGTATGACTCAATATATCGGCTTAATATGCCACCACGGCTGACGACTGTCCAATAAAGCAAAAGTATGCCGTCAAATAACTCCAAGGAAATAGATACACATACAATGAGTATGACTCAATATTTCTGATTTATAATGTCACCAAAGCCGGCCATTACACAATAAACGGAAATATTCAATCAAAATAACTCAACAACACTCTGTATGACAGTCTTTATTATGCCACCACAGCTAATAATGGCATATTAATACGAAATATTCCGTCAAATCGACTCTCGATTGTCGGAGTTGCACTATACTTAAGTGCTTTGTCAAGATTGTCGGTGGAACTAATGGGTGTCGGTATAATCGCGAATCCGTGTTTTCGTTATTTTGGGAAAATACTTTCTAAGTTTGAATAGATTCTTGTTCAGATGTTTCATGTTGAAACCCGTCTGTAATCGCACCAACAAACCATAGAGTTAGGCACCGCATCGTCAGCAGTAAATGCCGGCCACCTAGAAAAATCGGAAAACAAATCGGAAGGTTCGTCAGGTTCTGGACAGTGGACATTCACTATCCCTCTGATGTTTTTTTGTTGTTGTAGTTTGTGCCCAGAGCCTCGTCACATGTGCATGTATATATAGACAAACATTGAGATTCGTTCGCCATTTGCTTTGGTGTTTAACTGGATCCTGTGTGGCCAATCGAGTGGCATTTTATTTATACGAAAAAGCAATAATTCCAAGAATAAAACCACAACGTTTGGTATAACAATGCCGATAACAATATACAGTATACAGATAGGAATTAAGTTATTGTGTCTTGGGGAGAAATTCCTAGTTCATCCGCGCACCTGTAAGCTATAATGCGCGTGGGTTTGCGCGTGGCAGCTACAATGCATGGATTAGAATGTATGGATATTTCACAAGGGAAATCCACCAGGCTTCCGGTTCAACTAATTCTTCCAGCTGAGGCGCAAACAGACCTCAAAATCGGCGAAAAGTAGTATTTGTAGAAAAGATATTCATAGAAGGAGCTACTGCGATGGCCTCGAGACGTTTGGCCTGCCTGGAATGGTAATACGTGGATGAGATAGGACTTAAGGCCCACCTCCTGAACAAGCGAATTCTGTTTGGATACAGAGGCCAATTGTCCAGGTTTTAGGATTAAATAAAACCATTAATTGATCTCCTATAGTGGATAGTTTGATCGCCAGGAGAGTAAGGAACAGCAAAGCAGGGTTCAGCGCTGAGTAGCTATTCATAACCCCCAAAAAATGTACCGCTTCTCGGGAGGCCAAAGGATTTAAAACCGATATGTTCTACTATAGTAATAGGCTGTCTTATAGAATGTTAAATTTGAAACTATTACACAAAATTGCGCTCAGTTTTATTTGTCAGAATTTGGAAAGCCGCTATTTGAGTGATATCCTTTGCAGCAGCTAACTGATGCAGGTTATATTGCGTTAACGCTGGGGTTTGTAGAAAAAATAAAAAACTTATTGATTTTGTGACATTGATTTTCGTTTAACATGAATTCATTAACAATTGTCTTTTCAAAGGTTGGTGAAAACTTTATTAACCTATTCCAAATGTTTAAATGATAACGTTATCGCTCTCATTTATATATTTTTTGTTGTTAAATTAAGTGTTTTTGGGACAAATGAACATTATATGTTTGTGTTTTTGTTTTTCTTATTAAGTGGGCCTTTTGGCTATGGACAGTTTGTTTGAAGAGCAGCTGTCTTTACTTACCACTGAAAGAAAATTAACTCTCCAACATTATGGAAACGCTTTACATCTACATGTAGGTTGCGATATTGTCAATTATTGACGGAATACACCGTCGTCATATTAGTGAAATATTCTTAAGCACGGCGTAAAACTTCAGTTAATCAAGCAATCAATCTTATTAATTGGTATTATTTTGTGTCAAGAAAAATAACATGTAATAAAACGCTTTCTGTTTTGTATGTTAACGTAGTCTATACAGTATATGAACTTGGCCATATAGCGACTTTTGCTCGGGATACCACGGGTTAATATATCATTTAAACGATAGCCTTGATGGTCAACGAAACCTTGACCATTTTATATACAGCATTCATATCTCAAATAAGTAAAAGGTAAAGACATAGGGGAACAGGTTCATCTACAGTGTAGCGTCACGTATCTAGAGGGCAGTCAGTCACGTCGGCCGGGCAGAAGTCTGGCCTTTAGTTAAAACACGACCAGCTTTCACGGCGAGGACTTTCCAGGCGAAACATCGTGCCACGTATAACGTGCGATGAAGGTTTATCAAAGTGAACTTCACAAAGTTACTAAATTCCAATTTGATGACGAAGTACGTGCTTATATTAGATAGCTTGCTGCATAACGTTATCGGAAAATTGTTAGAAAGGAAACCTCATATATAAAATGTTGTTTTTATTCATGGAGATTTATGGTGGCATTTTGACATTTTAGAATACTTTCTTTTGTTTTGAATGTATAGTTACCTTCGTAGTGTATGATTTTGTTTAAAGTTAGGGATTTGTTTGAAACGTTTGTTTTGTTTTTATTGTTTTGTTTTGGGGGAATAGTTAAATTTGTTTAGAAAGGACAAATATGTCTTGATGCGAACTATAATATAAGATTTCATAAAATGTTCAATTTTTGGAATTCACAATTCCTCACAACTAAATTATAGACATACATATATTTTCGTCTTACAATGAAGATGACTTTATCTTCTGCGAAACTTCCCTCTACATCAGACTGACTCTCATGCTCCTTAGCTGGCATATTCTTTGGCTAATTTATATTTCTTTGAAATACCAGATGAAAGGTTGATCTATTCTTACCCATGCCGAATATCTTCTTTGCTGCATATTTATCACATATTTTCTATACAATATGCGCATGGTTATTAACCTCTCTCGAGATGGCTATACGTCACCCATAACAACTCGAGATTAAGATCTATTTAGAAACTTGTCTCTGTGAGTTTATCTAGAACACGAGATGATTCATCTGTTTTTCTATTTATCGACATCCCTGTGCCAATGTGATTAATTTTTAGAATTAAATTTTCATCTTACAATGAAGGGGATTTTATTGGGTTTTTTTTAAAGGTTATTTCAATATTTGTGCCAATCTAGCTTTGCCAAGCTTGAGCAAATTTTGAGGTAAATTTTTGACAATTTGGACTATTCCTTATATTGAAGTTATGAGAATTAGCTATATTTCCGCCAACTGCTGTCCTGCATGCTATCTTTATTGTTTACACGACTTCTTTAATTCAACACTATCCTTGTAATACTGGTTTATAAGGTGTCAGTCAACGAAACGTGGAAATGAATTTAAATCCCGGATTTTTCACCTATTATTTAATATTCTGATCTCGTACTTTTCCAACAAAGGATGTCAATCAGATACATGTGTGGACGCCACCAATGTGCAAGGTGCAGTATGTTGAAGATGACCAGGGTAATTGTACCAGTATTTCTCTGGTGGGGCTCCCACACTTCTCCCCCAGCAGCTGTTGTAGAAGGAATTGTCTTGGGTGATGTAAAGGAATCTGCCAGGCTGCTAATCCCTCTTTACCCCGCCTTCTGCTTCATTGAAGGGATTAACGCTAAACGGTGAAATCAAGCCTGAATTGTTTACTAAAGTTGATAGGAGCTGAGAGACCAAGCAGAAAATACAGAACTGTATCTCAAAGAGCAGGAAAATGGTCAAAAAGACAAAAAGATCGCTCTGTTACTTTATAAGACAGGTTGTTTGCGGTGCAGTGAACAATGGTAAAGAGTTTTCATATGCTATCCTAGAAGTGGGGTAATTGTTTCTCCGATCGTTCCTTGGTGGTCTGTCACTCCTGACAGCCTGCGATCATACGTCTTTGACAACTGACAGAGAACAAGTGTAAAGAAAACACCGCTTCAATAGGAAAGGAAGGGAGGAAAAAAGAGAACGGAGAAAATATTTGAATTTGTTGTTCATCCGGCATATTGAAATTGGACTGGGTGTTATAGAAGTATTACAAGTAGGTAGACCCAGTCACGGCCGGCTGATGAGCCATAATAGATTACTAATTCTAACAACCGACAGATTGTTTACCTGAGTACAGGTAAGAAGGGATCAAACACTTTTTACCTGCACAGGTGACAACAATAGCACACACCTGTATACCTATGTGATATCATAGAGAGGAATTTCCACACACTATATATTCATATAATATAATAGAAAAACAGTATGAATGAACACATAATTCCCTCATAAGAAAACCCCACACGTTTATCAATTTCTATGCTCTATGACAATCTAATCAACCAAACAAATATGGAGAGATTTTCAACAGTAGTTTTCACCATTTTTATTAATTTAAGTTGTGGAAAACATAATGACATATTTTTATTCTGTTGTTTGTAAAATAATTTAAATAGCATTTGGATGATAATGAACAAAACGTTAAAAAGTCGCAGTATGTTCCTATATTTAAGACTGAATCTGTACCTTAACTTTTAACGAGAAATTTTAGAACAGTATGTAATTGCATACTTTATATATCTTCTTCGTATATTAAGAAAATAGCCTAAGCAAAGAACTGCATAGTTAATGTATATGGCGGTAATAATTACTTAATGGTAGTTTATGGCAGTTTATAGCACATTCGACTTGTTATAGCTGGGATTACTATATACAGTATGTATATAGTAATCCCAGGTTATAGACAGTAAACTGAAAGTCTCAATTACCACTAAAACTTCTGCCACAGTAAACTAATATAAAACAAAGAAAAGAAGAGAGAAAATATCCACACAAATCAAAATACCTTTTAGCGTTTCGATGAAACTTAAGTTTTTGTTTTTTAATTAGACGCAGCAAATATAGCCATTAAAAGCCGATCTCTGTAAAATATATAAATGTGTTTACCATTTTGACGCATTAAAAAAAGAAATTAGTTCATTGTTGATTTGAACAATCAATACAAATAAATATAATGTGTTTTGTTTTGTTTTTTACTTAAGCAATTTTTGGATGCCTTCAAACTTGACAAATGTGATAAATTAGCATAACATTATATTATTGAGAATAAGGTCCGAGATGTTCCAAAGAAACAAGAAAATTAAACAGATGGCCTCTCGACTAGGTAGTGGCCACAAATAGAAAGAAAATGCTTCGCGGTTCAAACTAAAGACAGTTGAGAGTTTGTACCTGATGGAAATGGCCTAATTTTATTTTTGTAAAGAATCGAAATGAGTTAGACTTGTATCAGACTGGGTTGAGAGGTCGCTTCTGTTAGAGGCCATTTGTCGGTACTTGTGATCTTTTGGCGGAAATTGGGAGGTTGGTTGATAGAATGGGACTGTTTTCAATAGCTTTAAAGTTTGCTGGCCGAATTGATGTGGATAATGGGAATGAGGCAATAGGGCAGCTAGATGGAAGGAACAACGAGTGAGGGCAATATTGGAGAGAGCGAACGATGACCCGGTGCCATTGTTTACCATCAGGCCAGCATACTGTGGCCAGGGAACAGTATTGTTCTTCAAGACGCACTCGAGATCCTGCAAGTAGCACACGGGAAAACTGGCTAAAGCTACACACCTTTGTTAGTTGTGTAATAATTGCCTAAGGTGGAAAATGACTTCAGCGGAAATGCTATAGTGAACCCGTCCCACCTCGGTTGTCTCGCTCCATGACCCGGGGGGGCGGGGGTAAAGATAGGTGGTATACATGGTAGAGGTGGTATCATCAACGATCACCGTAATTAAAGGGTGATTAAATACGGTATATGTCGGTAAGTATACAAACAAGAGAAGGGCAAGTATACAGGAGAGGGCGTCTCAAATACAGGGACCCTGTCATTATAAAACAGCGAAGACAGGCGTTATTATCTGTAACATCCTTCAAAACTGCTATATCAAGCCCTAAAGTACTTAAGAAATAGTTTCATTATACAGCAATGCTCCGCCTTACCAAACCAAAACTTATGGTTTGTATGGGAAAAACTTCATGTTGATCTACTGATTAATCCATCCCATTTTAACTAAGCTATGTAAAAGAAAACATAATGGGTTTTTTCAGAGCAGGTCCTATTTAGAAACAGTCTTCTTTGTATTAGAGCTTTAATATCCGTATACTTGCAAAAATTGGAGAAAAGTTAATGAGCTGCTTAAAATTAGAATTAAAAAAACACCCATCACAACAACAACATTTTTAAATTCATTTTTTCTACTAGGTGCAAAGGGTTCGATTTGATCAATTTGATTTAATACGAAGACCCGAAAACTGGTCTTTGCAAAAAATAAAACAAAGGTAATAAAAATAGAGAAAGGATGGGTGCTTGTTAAGAATTTCGTGTTAACGAGGTCTATCATATATCTTGTATCTATGCGATACAAATAGATATAAAATCTGATAAAATACCATAAGATGATTCATTTTCTATGAATTCTCTTTGAAAAGGAAAACAGAAAATACAATACATACCAAAATTCCGATTGATTGAGAGCAGACGACAGGCCAAGAATCACGTGACTTAGGTGAGGTCAATATAAATTACAGTTTGCCAGACAATACACACGAAGTAAAAAATGCACAGATAAGAGACTGACGGCGAGATTAAATGAGCGTTAATCCTCCCCTATAATCTTGACCAGTGTCCAGCTACTCTGCCGTGACTGACCACTCATTACTGACTATAATACGGATCACTGCTCGCGACAAATTTTTATCATTTTTCCGATCAGTGTTCGAGTAGTCGTACTAACAAATAAGGTATGTAATTGTCGGCCTACTTCAATCGACCAACTTCTCTAGCCTTTCGGAGCGTTCTTTTCATTCAACAAAGGGGTAGATGAGTTGGAAGTGGTAGACAAGGCTGTAGGTATGACTGTGGTTTGAGACCTTACCTTGAGAAGCTGACCGAACGTTTGATGTGCTCACGGCCTACCTGTCCATCGTCTGCCCTTAAACATGTATGTAGCAAGTGGCCACGAGACCACTGTACGCTTCAAACCGTCTTTTAAACACTGTCTCTACTTCATTTTATAAAACGATCGCATTTTAACATGAACACCGAACATCACAAAGTCCCTGTCGGTAACACGTGTAAACAACAACCACAACATGCAGATTTATGTTGATTCGTGACAACATCCTACATTTAACAACTTTGTGTAACAGGTAGCTCTTCCGGAGAACAGAAAACCACAGATCAGTAGCAGTTATATACACGGCTTACTGTTCTTAGTAAGAATTACTCTTTTAAGCTTATAAAAGCGGTGATAATTATTTGATTAATTAAGTAATTAATTTAATCACTCATTCATTCGTTCGTTCGTTCGTTCGTTTGTTTGGTGATTGTTTTATTGGTTGGTTGGTTGGTGGGTTGGTTGTTTGGTTGGTTAGTTGGCTGGTTGCTTCGATTGTTCTATCGCTCGTTCGTTCAACAGAATATTATACTTTTATTATACAGGAAGACAATTTTGCTTGCCTCCACCCGGATTCGAACTCGGGTCTGGCTAGCAGGAGAGTTAATTCTGCTCTCTCGGTGCAGAAGTAAAACAAGCTCATATTTTATTAGACACTATAAAATAGCGAGGTGGATGAAATGTCAACTAGCAAACATACCATTCCGGAATACATCAATACACACTTTCACAATGTTTCTGGAACAATCTCTATTTTTATACGGGTTTTGTTTTAATGTAATTTGTATTCATTTGGGGCTACACAGACACGTTCAATTTACTGTAACGTTAGGACTCTACTCGGTAATTTGTTCATTGCATTTTGCCAAGATGTGCCCCTCAAAAGATTTTAAGTTGTTTCTTTGTTTGATGGGTGTAGGAACGTACTTAAGGTCATTTCACTCATGCCAAATGGGCGAAAGAAGACGCCATCGAAGCCACTGGCAACACACACAAGATAGGACAATCATAGGATCCAATACAAAGAAATTCCAAACAGATCAGTTAATTGTTGTCCCTTAGCTCCGAGAGCACCGGAACGACAGGAAGCTCGCTCCCGAATAGCAAAATAAATAAATAAATAAATAAATAAATAAATAAATAAATAAATAAATAAATAAATAAATAAATAAATAAATAAAT
>JAQQZZ010110697.1:1841-15468 GCA_030265115.1 Mopalia vespertina | reverse complement strand
TAAATACGCCACTGCGCGCGTCTTGCTGTATGTATCGCCAATTTTTGATTTGACCTTGTTGCAAAAAACTAATGGGAATTGGGTGTAATTCAGAGCACGTGACGGCTCTTTTTTACATGGAGTCTGTCGGGAACATCTTGGATTGCCTCAGGGGGAATAAAATGTTGGATTCCCCAGGCGATAAGTGATGTAACAAGCTCTAAACCCAACACTATATTTGGTGAATGCAATAGTGCTTATGACTTGTTTACGTTCAAAAAGATCCAATTTTGGTGTATTTTGGCAAATAAAAATCTGTCAATTTACGACCTACAATAAAAAGCAAAAGAAAAAAGGGAAAATATGAATGCATGGAGAATATACATGTTTTTAATTAGATGCGAAAAGGGAATTGTATAAACAGTCCATAGAGATACGACGTCAAGCCGTACGAAACCTTTAGAAATAAGGTCTGCCTCTGAATAAACAATGGAATTTAATCCGTATGGCCTCTTACCTCGGCAAAAAACATTCTGTCTTGTTCGTTGAAAACTCATCGAGGAGCGATTCCCAACTGTGAGACACAGGCATGTCCCGCCAAATCTCGTTCTCAAATCAGGAAGACAGTTTAAATCGATCAAAATCAAGTAGGGTATACTGTTGAGAAATGATGGATTTTGACGTAAAAATGGACGTCATGTGGTCTTTTTATGGGTCGATCTAATTACCGACAAGTGTTCATGGAAGAAGAATAGACATTTTTCCAATACTGTGAAGTCCTCAACTCGACCAACATATTGTAGCAGAGGCATTACAGTACTATAAAAAAAATATTTTAAAAAGAGAAAGTATGAATGCATGAAGAATAGACATTTTTCCAATACTCTGAAATCTTCAACTCGACCAAATCATTATTCTAGTAGAGTCATTACTGTAAGCTCAGTCTATAGACCAGTGAAATAAAAATGTTGGCATGTATTTATTAAAAAATATTGGCAGGTATTTATTTTACGCGCTCAACCGTTTCTGTTGCCGCTGTTGCCGCTGTTTACTCGTTAATTGTTTTATTCCCGTGTCGTTTTTGCACAGAGCACCAAACAGCACATCTATAGCTCTCCACCTACAAATCATCGATTTCTGACGGCTCAGCAGCGATTACAGCAATTTAATAAAATATTTGCCATGCCTTCTTGCGGCCATTGCTACAAAGAGGCTTCATTTTGTATATAGATATATTATTAGGTAGGTCTACTCAGGGAATGAAGCAATTAGGTAAAAACATTTTCCGACCGTTTCAGATTACAAACAAATAGTTAGTTGATCAGACATTAGCGACAAAATGGCGCGCACACTTGAATATTTACTGTACGAAAGCGTGTTATACAGAAAAACGTAGATGTGTTTATAGATTAGAGTGTTCGTTTTTTTGTTTCCACTAACAGACTTCTGATTGAATCGCTACTACATCATTATTTTCTCTGCTACATTCGGAATCATTGTGAGATTATTCTAAACCAACCCACTTTTAAGGGGAAACAGTATAACAACAACAACAACCGAAATGTCGGATAGGTAAAAATGGTTTCTTATGACGCAATTGTTAAACAGGCGCAATGAAAAAAAATGTATATGTAAATTGATGAAATTGTATGTTTGCTATATTGTAAGTATGTATTCGGGCCTATGACCAATGTACTGTTCATAAATAAAACTTTTATTATTTTAGGTAATAGCAAATTTTTGTTTGTTTGTTTGTTTGAGGTTTAACATCGCACTCAATGATATTTAACCTATATAACCACGGATAGTCCATTTCACACTGTTCTTTGAATAATAAGGCCTACGAGTGGTGATTATATGACTGTCCTGAATGCAGCATCAGCTACTGACCGAGTTCAATTACCTCATAGAACTGTATAATTTCA
The DNA here is from genome assembly GCA_030265115.1 of Mopalia vespertina. Taxonomy (NCBI): domain Eukaryota; kingdom Metazoa; phylum Mollusca; class Polyplacophora; order Chitonida; family Mopaliidae; genus Mopalia; species Mopalia vespertina. Next base: position 13,564 of record JAQQZZ010110697.1, on the reverse strand, counting down.
AACGACTGTATACAACGATTTGCAATGATTTCAATGGCGTTTGCTTTGCGCAAAACAAATATATGTTTACAATCTATTGACACTCCGTGACCAAGGAGCTAACTGAAGACGGGGAACACTGACAAATCACTTGGTTAGACTTTTTGTCTCTGAGTCAAGACAAACCGCGTTTCTTAAACGCGACAAAACGAACACTCGAAGGCCGCGCCGCGGTCGACATTCATACATGTAGTTTAAAAAAAAATGCAAATTAAATTCTTCAATACATATATAGCCTAAGTATCATCCTTTGTATAGATCGGTGTAACGAAGTTGCGTCTTGGTTTTCCACCGTAATTAGGCAATGAACAGTGTAAAGTGGACAATCCGTCGTCATATAAGGCAAATACTATCGAGTACGACGTTAACAACCAATCACTCAAACAAAGAAACAAACATATCGACAGATCGGCGAAACACTTCAAATAACTGAATATGCCCAATGTATGAAATAAGAAGGCATGATAGGCAGTACTCAGTAACTGACAAGAACACTCTGCGTACACACAGAGAAAAAAACCGTCAGATGTTTTCATTCTAAATAATCTATATAGGAATTGAGACAAAGAAAGAGAGAGAAAATGGATTTCGATCATATACACAGGTACCGGTACTCAATCCACTAATTGATTGAGTATACTGTGTTTACGATCCGAGTACTCGTGTTTACCGTGTAGAGTATAGAACTTCAATCCCAATAAAACCGTATATATGACATGTATATACTAAAAGTATTGATTTTTAGTAAAATGGTGGACAGTATGCATAGGCATGAAACATGTTTATAATTGTCGTGTATAGCCGGATGGCGTATCCAGATCAGTAAACTAAATGTCATGCCACAAAAGAGGTCGCTCGTCAAAAGGCGGAAGGCAGTTCATGAGTATATTTTGCACAAAGGTTTTTTCTGCTAAAAGTAACCCAATTGACTTAAAACAAACAACCATTTAATTGATTTTCTTTCTTACCTATGGGATTTTGTATTGGATGGCTGGAAAGATATCTGTTTTCTGTCTTTTCAAGAAAATAGATTAACTCCTCAGAGATAAGTGCCCGAGTGAAGTGAGTATAATCAATAGTGACCAATGGTCAACCTGATATAAGACCAGAGAATGAGACAAAAGGGATGTGCTGTTCGACATGTTCGAGATACTTTTCGGACTCCGATATTCTGATGGTCATCTCTGGTTAATGTACATAAGGAGCACGGCTGTTTGTCTGTCAATGTTATATTGTGTACGGTACTGGTCATTGTTCTAATTAATTCTAAGAGAAAGACTTCTCATATATGTGTAGCCTAGTTAGCCCGGTTTTTTAATATATATTATTGTGTTGGTCAATTTTCAGATTCTATCCTAATGCTCGAAAAAGACTCATCATAAAAGTCCAACCGACGGTCAATAATGTCCAGTTCCTGGTCAAGCCTTAGAGGTAACGAGAACATGTCCGTCTCAGATATACGCCAACCAGCGAAAAATGCATTCGGTAAGTGGGCCTTGTTTGCGCTTTGAATTTAAAAGCAGGTTGCAGCTTTTCTTTATTGTTCTAATGCGTTTGTTTGAATATGTGGATTTTGTTGTTGCTGTTACTGTTGTTGAATGTATTTTTCGATTGGTGTTTAACGCCGTATTGAAGGTCTTTTTCACTCTCATTTGAGATCCCGCGACATGCAGAGAAGCTTTCTACGCTTCATCTTTAAGAAAGTTTCTTAGATACTTTTCTTTCTTTCTTGTTTGGAATTGCTTCTTTGGTCGTTTAGACTTACAAGTATATTATTCACATAAAAACTAACTTTAATAAAGGATTTTTCGATGATTTAGGCAATTGCTGGATACCTCTGGCTCAAAATGAGCAACTTTTGGTATGCCTTTTAAAGTTTATGGTAATGAAAATATTATTCGAAATTCTTCAAGAGTCGTCCAAGTCGTCTCCACTATAGAAACTCTCGCGATTATACGATTGGAAACATAAAGGTCATGGTTGAATTTGATTCTATAACACTGTGGCTCAGTGGAAGTCATGTATACTTCGAAATTAAAATATTTTCGAATAAACGCAACTGCTCAAGTTAATCTAGAACAGATCCGTACAATTATCGCAAATGTCGGTTTTAAACTCTACAAATGCATTAAACGCCCGTAAATCCTGACGGTTTAAAGATTGTATCTTTCTTTGTGCCAAATAATTCCCGTTAAGCCATGCCAACTCATCTACGCGAGCCATGCTTAGCACCTGGTTGTTGACCATGTGTTCAGACGATAAGCTTATACACTCGGAAATCCTCGAATGCACATTCGTAAACAGCGTATGGGACGTCAAGCGATCGTCGCCCATTTTAAACGTTATTCTCGGACCTACCTCGAGATTTCATGCGGAGACTCCAGCTCAAAGGTATCACCGAGCCATCTTGCCTGGTTTCTGTTATTTCGGATAGATATAGTCCGCATTGTATAGGGATTCCTCACTTTTCATCTGCAACCTACTCCTAAAGTTGGGTATTCTAAAACGGTGTGAAATTCGTTAGGTTTATTAACGTGTGGGGAATAGTGTATATACACTGGTAGGCCTTAAGTAGTCCCCGGCGAACAAAATATACTACTTTCTATTCATATTCACACATCTATCATGACCGAGAGCAGTGATGATAACAAAATGAAGAGAATGTAGCGAAATTAATCCGAGTGTGTGCAAATAAGCTGAGCAGGTAATAGGCCTTACCCATAAGCACATCGTCAGATCGGATTAATGATTAATGAGGACAGCACGCATCTTCTGTGCCATGTTCTCGTTGGCTCGAGTTGACGTAATGTGTTATCAATGTAACGGCCGATTTAGCGAAAACGTCCACAAAATCCATAACCTGGCGATATAATAAAGAACAAGTTTTGGATATTGTGTCGAATATAGGTTTGATTGTGTTGTTCTAGTGATACAGTTTGTCTCTCAGGACAGGCTAACTATTTGTTGGTTACACAACGAGATATGAAGTAAGACAAATAAACGGGTTTTAGGCACGACTTTAAACATCCAGTAATTAACCAGTTTCCCTATACTGTATGTATTGCTACTGGAACTAAAAAGGAACATGCTTAAGCGGTCTTCGTCAAGGAAAGTCACGGACACGTAAATCTACATACTGCTGTTTGGCCTAAATTTTTCGTTAGATTTCTTTCACAATTTCACCCATATAATGGATAATCTGAATCAAAGTCCACTGTTTCTATTCAAGGTAGGATTTTCAACTTGCGCATGAATAGGCTTCTTCACTCCTCTCTCAAAAAAGCTATTTTCGCGGTCCAAAATACCAACATCTTCATATTTAAATGAATACCAACTGTTTAACACATCAGTAAACCCGGCCATTCCGTCTGAACATCGTTCCATTGCTGTTCCGTTCTTTTCTTGAAAGTTTGCTGAGTCTCAATGTCTCAATTGAGACACGTAGTCTCAATTACGTAGTCTCATAGTCTCAATTACGCAAACCATTGCTTTGCGTAATGGTTTATGGCGAATACTACCATACACAAGACTACTTAAAGTCTCCTTGTTAGGCTTATCTTTTGGGTGAACAAGTTTGTGACATAATTAAGAACGGGTTTAGGATATTATGTCGAGTAGGTTTGTTTTTGATGTTCTAGTGATATAGCTTGTCTTTAAGGTCAGGTTAAGGTCTTGCTGTACCCCTTGGTCGATTTTCAGAACATCCGTTGTATTTAGTCTTTTATGCATAAGATTATAAATCTGTACCATATATAATGTATATATTTTTTTGTCTATCTCACATAGGAAAGTCTTATAAAAATATAACTACAACTGTCAGAAAACATTAAAAAAACCAAGGACGAACTCCTAAAAATGAGGCACCGTTTACTAGATTGCATTGTGCTCTGTACAATGGTTCAAATGTGAAGTTTCTAACATGCATAGTTTTGTAGAAATACGCCTTGGAAAATGTAGTCAGCTTAAAACTGAAGTGCCAGAAATATGCAATTAAAGTTTTGCGACTTGAATATATGATCATGGGAAAACTAAATTATAGACGTCAATTTAACTGTTTGTAATTAGAATTTCGAATTATTTTTTTCACCAACATATAGTTTGAATAACTAACTGTTTAATCTAAGCGATAAAAAAAGTTGGTTCATTCTTAGCCCAAGGGGTCCAGCAAGACATTAAGGATTTCGTGTGTCACGCGGAGATACGACTTAAGACGAATCAACAACAAGTTTTATGCACGACTATATATAAACGTTCAATAATTTACCAATCTACATAGTATTTGATATTGTAAATAAAATAGAACTTATTCACAAAGGGCTTACCAAATGTAGCATCAAAAACACAATATATCTGATTATCTTGCTTCCACCGGGATTCGAACTCGGGTCTATGGCTAGCAGGGTATGTAATATATAGTACGGACCATGCGACAACAACCGGTAATCTTCAACAGTTACAAAAGCGTGTATTACAACAGACGTGTACAGTTAAACTGTTTGTTTGTTTGATTGGGGTTTAACGCCGTACTTAAGGTTATCTCACTAACATGACGGCGTGCCGGTCCAATGAGTGAAGTAAACCACCCTCTACACCAATAACAACTAACTAAGACATGCAGGACAAATATAGGACAATCATAGGAAGCAATACAGAGACGGCTTCTTGTTGCCCCTTTGATGATGATTTATATTCTTTTGCATAAGAGACTAAATACAACAGGTGTTCTAAAAATCGACCAAGGGATCCAGCAAGACCGTAAAGTATCCTTGTTATAGACTTATCTTTTGGATAAACAAGTTTGTTACACAAATGGTTTTAGGTTTAAAAGCTGTTTATATCTTTATATTGACAGTTTATTCACGTATTGATTCAGACAAGTCTTTAACATAGATAACTTTTCCATTGTAGATCTTATGCTGGTATTTATAAACTGGTAGATAAACATCACCGCTGCCTCCTTAATCACAACCAAGATATCATAAACATATCCATACCCATGAGAAGGAGGGCAACCGCTATACGATCGGTGTTTCAAACGCCTCTTAGAAAATATTGGCAACAATATGTGATATAGGCGAGCCGATGCACATCCTTGTTTCTGTTTATACAGTACATGATTATCAAGACAGAGTTTTAACACGTCACACACCTGGTCCGACTAATTAACGGAAAACAAATGTTATTCTATTGATTATTGCGATCAATAAAATACCTTTAGACAAAACTCACCTCGGGGTTTCTGCAATCAAAGCCAATTTTAAATGACTGTTTATATGGGGTTTTACGCCGTACTTAAGGTTATTTCACTCATATGCCGGTGAAGAAAGCCACCCTTTACATCGCTGAAATGAAACAAAAAAAGAGAGGACATTGCAAACAAATGTACCACAACAGATCCGCATACAGCTGTCCTTAGCTCTGAGAGCAACAGTGCAACAGGGGTCGGCTGCTCGAAGTGCTATTAAAGTTGACCAGGTATAAGCTGACGGCACGCCATGTTGAAGGTCTATCTCTTATCCTCTATTAGCCATTTAACCTGGTGTTAGCGACTAATCGCCGTTGTAGCAACTCGCCCCAGGAAGCCTGCCCCCCTCCCAGCCCGATTTATTGTCACAATTTGCTCTTAAAATTTGGCACCTTGCCCTATCGCATTATATTGTAAATGTGCCAGTTCCGTATCTTAGTTTGTTGTCGTAAGGAGTGGTTTTCTTCACTCATTGGGTTTACCAGCAGAATATGAGTGAAATAAATAGAGATTATTACACCGTGAAGTTTGACTACCATGAGTATTGCTCGAGTGAATGGTTGAAAGAGATGGGAGATGCGAAGCGTCGAGTGTGTAATTCTGTCCATCATTCACGAAAGAAATATTTATAGTATTTAAACTTCACTGTGTAATGAATAATCTATTTATTATTTAAACCATATATACACTTATAACAATGGCAAATTCCTCGATCAGCAGTGATAATGGCACTGTCAGAATGGGACGGTCTACTTCGATCGATATTCATACGCCGGAACGTTATAAAATCATGATTAATCAATGTTGTATGCATTTAAACGAGATCAGTATTTGCTATACTCTACAAGGTTAATATGTCTCAGTTATATGCTTCCTTATAAGATCGTCATAATCTTTATCTGTCCCTCTAAGAAGAACTATTTTATGCCTGGCAACTTATAACCATGGCAAACTCCCCGAGCCTGGCAACTTGCATATGCGCGATTCACTTTTTGCTAGAGCACGACGTTGTTGACGCTCAACAGCTTGGAGTATGGCTAATTGGGAGGTAATGCGAAATGCGGCGTTTGTTGGTGTTCTGTTGTTGAATTAAAGGTATCACCCTATTTTGTTTCTATAGTGGACGAGACTAAGACAACTCTCGTACGACATACCAGGCCACGCCTATTAATTTCCGCCACTATTTGGGGCGACGTTTGCCACAGATCAGCAAATAAAAGAAGTGCTAAACAAGAATGCCCGGGTGTATCTTAGGGTCAATGTCTCGACGTAGGAAGTAGAATCGATTATATTTGAGACTGGTGTGCAGATGTAACTAAAAAAAGTACTATAATACGGAATGGGTCAAAGTTCAAAGAGTAATAACAAAATGTGTTTTTCACTGCAGTGAAAATCCTGACATTTAATTGCTATATAAATAATAAATAGTAAAACATAAAGTCAGCAAATAAAAAAAAGAAAATAGTGCAGCTGACAAATTAGACAAACCGTATTTATTTTCTTAGCAATAGAGGTACATTAATTCTCCAACAGTGGCAGGCATTTCATTCTGTATGGTTGCGTTAGTTTGACTATATCGTTGGTGTCTCGCACGACACAGCTCAGTTCCTTTGTTTTAAGATGCTGTCTCCATACGCAGATTAAAGCCAAGATTGAACCATGGGCCCAAAACCAGCAACGACTTAGCCCTGTTTAAATCATAGCTCCAAATTATTTTGTGTAGGTAACTTTTAAAATGACGGCTATGTTTCCATAAACATCCAAGTGTTTTAACTAGTTTGGCTATTTGTTGTAATATTTTTGATATTTTGCAATTTTTGTTTGTTTGTTTCGTTTGTATTTCCTATATATCGTTGTACATGTCACTACTATGTTCACTACTAATGAGCTTCCTTCTTCAGAGTTTAACTAATGTGTGTTATGTTGTAGTATATTATCGTCAAGTAGACGGGGTGGGTGGAGCGTTGTATTGCACTGATAATCTTAGAGCAATCGTATTCTCGCGAGAGTTTCAATAGTGGATGAGACTAAGACAACTCGCGTAAGCTATGCCAGGCCATCGCGCATTAATTTGGGGCAACGTATGCCACAGACCAGTAAATAAAAGAAGTGCAAAAAAGATGGCCCGGGTGTATCAATGTCTCGACGTAGGAAGTAGAATCGATTATATTTAAGAATGGCTCTTAGAATTAAGAGACAACACGAAGCCGATCTGTTTGTAATGTTTATGCATTTGATCTATCGTGATTGTTCTATGTACGTCAGTGTTTGTTGCCAGTGACCTGGTATATACCTTGACCGTATGTTGTGGCACGTCATGGTATAAATTAAATAACCAAAGTACGGCATAAAACATCATTAAATCCAATATAGTCGAAGCCTTTCATTGATACCTAGCACAATATATAGGACTAATTCTTCCATCATAGCCCTACGTCAATAGAAACACATGGTGATGGATTGAAATCGATCCGCCGCTATCGCCAGCCTCTTTAAACATATATCTGATTTTTTTCTGATTTGTTTAGATATACCGTAGACAAAATAGTGTAACTCCTACTTTCTTTCCTCACGTTTAAATACAGTTTTATTTGAATTTCTCACCCGAGTTGACCTGTTTAAGTTATCTCCTTTTGCAAAAATAAATTTGAAAAACCGTCAGAAAAGAAACTTGTAGGTAGGTAAAACATTAGTCATTGTGTTTAGTGTATCTAAAACAATTTAAAAAAAAATCATATATATAGTTTGAGAGGCCGGCGATAGCGGCGGATCGATCTTCATCCTTTACATGGGTTTCTATTTATGGGGCGTAGGGCCCAAACGGAGGAATAAGTCCTATATTGTGCTACCAGATACCCCGCTGTAGATTTTGTAACACGATAATTTGATCTCATATACTTTTTTTTCTATTAACAGGAAGCCGCGTGAGTTCAATAGCAGATGTCCCGAGCTATGCTCTATCCAATGGCTCCTCTTCATTCGTATCCAAGATTTGTTCTGTCGACCCGTCCTCTGACAGAGGGAAGAAAATTCAGCTATTCCGGATGTTGGTTCTTGTGTCGATCCCACTCGCTGGTGTTTTTGTTTTCTCGTCGCTACAGTTAAACGAAGCCCTTTCAGACCGATCTCGATTGGAGGACGCTGAACGAAAGATCAGCGCTTGTCATCTTATTGGAGAGCTGATTGAATCGCTGCAAGAAGAACGGGCCCGAACCATGTACGTATTCGAAACTTCCGGTGTCCTCAGTGACGGAGATCTTAAACAAGAGTATAACTCTACAGAAGAAAAACTTGCAGCTATATCTGATTGGTCAATATGTGGGAATGTCTCCATGGAAACCGCAACGGAACTCCGGGATTTCCGACGCAGTCTGCTTGGAGATGATATGAATCGAACACATGAACAGACCGATCAATTGATTTTGTTTTATAACTCATTGAACTCAAGGTTAGCCGAGGGGATAGACTCAACAATACAAAGTCTTGATACGCGCGAACTTTGGAACCTGCTCTTGGCTTACAACCTTGTCCTAAGAGCTCAAGAAAATGTCGGAATTACCTTTCAACCCGGAATTGAGTTTTTCATCGGCAGAGAGGCCCATGCTGAAGATATGGAAGTTTACATATCAAATCGTGCCCTGGCGCTCGATCACCTTGAGTCATTCAAGCTTTACTCATCTACCGATTCAGCCGCCAGCACAATTTACGATACAATTTTCGACATGAAAAGGAATATAACACTGGAAGTCGAAATCTGCCATCGTATAATTATCGAAAACGGCTTTAACATGTCCAATAAAACTGTAGACTCTTATTATGACACGATGATAAACTATTTAGGCCTCCTTGGAGAAGTAAAGCTGGCCGTTAGAGGTCAAATATTAGAATCCATTGGCACTAATGCATCAAAAGCCGATTTAAATCTTTTGGTTGCAGTTTTTATATTTGTTATGACGGCCATTTTGTCGTGCGTTTTAGTTTCACTGGTTAAACACTTGGTAGCGGATCTGCAGGGTTACGCCCAACACGTTGCACAAAAATCATACGAATTGAAGAAGGAAAAACGGAAATCTGATAAGCTTTTATTTCAGATGTTGCCCAAAGCTGTTGCTCTTCAGTTGAAACGAAATCTACAAGTCAACGCTGAGTATTTTGAAAGCGTGTCTATCTATTTCAGTGATATCGTTGGGTTTACCAGTATTTCCGCCCAGAGCTCTCCCATGGAAGTAGTGGAGTTTTTGAACAGTCTTTATCAATTTTTCGACGACTGCATTGACCTTTATGATGTTTATAAAGTGGAGACTATCGGGGACGCTTACATGGTTGCTAGCGGGTTACCCCAGAGAAATGGATCTCGGCATGCTCATGAAATTGCTTTGCTATCCCTAGGGCTAAGGGATGGCATGGTATCATACAATATACCCCACATGCCACACAAAAGTCTTCAGCTCAGGATAGGTATACACACAGGTAAGTTTTAGATCTTTTAGGGTTCCATCTTCCGTTTTCAACGGAGATTGCGTTAACTCGTACATTTCCAAATAAAAAGGACGCTATTTAGTTCACATTTAGAGACAACAACGGGAAAGAGGTGGAATTACACGGGCGAAAAGCGACGATTGTAAGTTAGCTCAGCCTTGATAGCCCTTTCCTCAGTAGTATGAGATTTTGTGTGCACCGATTCCCATGGTCCTTTGTCGGTGACACAGATTCTGACCTTGGGACTTTACCTTATGCCAGATTGTCGTGAACGGACAAAGGCGCATGGGGATTAGGTAACAAGATGACGGGAGAACCTCGATAGCTGGTTGCCAGAGAAAGTTTTGACTATTTGCAGGCGAAAATTGATAAGTGCAAAGGAGCTATAAAATGAAAGCTTTAGGTATATCGACAGACGTTTTTTACGTTGATTCCGTTTGAAAAGATTAAACTTTCTTTGTAGTTTGGATAAAAAAAAATCTCAATCTAAAAAACGTTTTTGGTGAAGCTGTACCGTCAGTATTGCATACTCTATATAATGCCGGTATCAGGATCTAGTGAAAGTAAGGTTATGTTTAAATCGTAACTTAGGGTACATATATTTCTGTATGTGAGCGTTTCTGCCGCTTTAAACTTGTAGTTTTGCAATCACAATCTCAGCTTTCAGTGCATGGACCCAGTTGTATTATCAGTGCAGTATTGCATTTAAGTAAGTTATTGTTTTAATGCCGTCTGTTAAAACCAACAACGATCCGTTAACTAGCCTGGTATATAGATTGGAGGTTTTGGGGTCAAGACTACTCAACTTTGAAATCTCGTACAGTCTCATTTGGCGACGAGAGCTATGCGTTATGCCAACAGGCCACAGCTATTCATTGACGATCATGGGTGTTTTATTTCCATTGGCAAAAACTCAAGCTTCAGGCTCTTTCCATGCAGCTTCGATATAACTTTATGTAATAACGTTTTTCAGATGTTTGGTTATAAGAAAGATATCCATACAGTGATAGATATATTCACTCACCTACGATATTGATCGGGTTTGACATTAGTTGGTAGTAAAACAGTATAGATAAGGCTACATGATGTGATAGACTAATTGTCCCAAGATAATTATATACGAACCCGAGATTACGGACCCCGAGATAATTATCTTGGGTCATTTGATTTTGACAATAGCTGGTCTATCAGATGCAGAGTTGTGTATCTCTTATAGTCTACCAAATCATGCTTTTATATATAAAATTCTGTAGCGTTATAGACAGTGCAGACAATCTATTAATAGCATCGTAGACTATATCTCTGGAATTAGATTGCAGACGATGTCTGGAATTAGATTGCAGATGATCTCTGGAATTAGATTGCAGACAATTGTATGCAGACGATCTCTGGAATAGATGGCGGACTATATCTGTTTTTAGGTTTCAGACGATATTCGGGATGAGATTACACAGTCTCTTTGGGTGTAGATTAAAACAATGTCACCAAAGTAAAAGGCAGTTTACTCCATACGAAGAATATCTTCATTTTGTTTAGTGCATAACACGGGTTATCGTGATAAATAGAACGTTCCCCACAGCATGTCTGACTCGTATTTAAGTTTACTTTTATAATATTTCTGAATTTCTGTAGGCTGCGTACCTGACCACCTGTTGTCTGGTTAAGGAATTGCTAAGCTTACTGGTCTACAAGTTCGAAATGCTGGCCAAACACTAAATATAGCAAAGGAGTATACTATTCGGGTATACGGTGCACGTTTTGCAGGGCACGCGGATACCTTAAATCGAACGAGGTAATTTCATAATACCTGGTCACATTAGAGGGCACTATTTGAAAACGCCGTATACCTGCGTATAGTAGAGTATAGTATAGTAAAGTGGGAATCGTGCGCGTTCGAATACCGAATAGCGTATAGCGAATACCATATACTCCTATGTGAACTCAGCCTTACGTATCATTG
>JAQQZZ010110686.1:2425-15470 GCA_030265115.1 Mopalia vespertina | reverse complement strand
TAATGGAGACATTAGAGGCCAGTAAACCATCATAATGAAGACACTAAAGGCAACAAACCATTATAATGGAGACACTAAAGGCCAATAAACCATCATAATGGAGGCACTGGAGGCCAGCAAACCTACATAATTGAGACACTAGAGGCCAGTAAACCATCATAATGGAGACATTAGAGGCCAGCAAACCATCATAATGAAGACACTAAAGGCAACAAACCTTCATAATGGAGGCACTGGAGGCAAGCAAACCACCATAATTGAGACACTAGAGGCCAGCAAACCATTATAATGGAGACACTAGAGGGCAGCGAACCATCATAATGGAGACACTAGAGGCCAGCAAACCATCATAATGGAGGCACTGGAGGCCAGCAAACCACCATAATTGAGACACTAGAGGCCAGCAAACCATCATCATGGAGACACTAGAGGGCAGCGAACCATCATAATGGAGACACTAGAGGCCAGTAAACAATCATAATGGACAATAGAGGCCAGCAAACCATCATAATAGAGGCACTAGAGGCCAGTAAACCATCATAATGGAGACAAAAGGCCAATAAACCATCATAATGGAGGCACTGGAGGCCAGTAAACCATCACAATGGAGACACTAGAGGCCAATAAAACATCATAATGGAGGCACTAGATGCCAGTAAGCCATCATAATGGAGACACTAGAGGCCAGCAAACCATCATAATGGAGACACTAGAGGCCAGTAAACCATCATAATGAAGACACTAAAGGCAACAAACCTTCATAATGGAGACACTAGAGGCCAACAAACCATCATAATGGAGACATTAGAGGCCAGTAAACCATCATAATGAAGACACTAAAGGCAACAAACCATTATAATGGAGACACTAGAGGCCAAGAAACCATCATAATGGAGGCACTGGAGGCCAGCAAACCTACATAATAGAGACATTAGAGGCCAGCAAACCATAATTATGGAGACACTAGAGGCCAGTAAAACATCATAATAGAGACACTACAGGCAACAAACCATCATAATAGAGACATTAGAGGCCAGCAAACCATCATAATAGAGACAGTAGAGGCCAGTAAACCATCATAATGCAGACACTAGAGGCCAGTAAACCATCATAATGGAGACACTAGAGGCCAGTAAACCATCATAATGAAGACACTAGAGGTCAGCAAACCATCATAAAGGAGACACTAGAGGTCAGTAAACCATCATAATGGAGACACTAGAGGCCAGCAAACAATCATACTGGAAGCACTAGAGGCCAGCAAACCATCATAATAGAGACACTAGAGGCCAGTAAACCATCATAATGGAGACACTAGAGGCCAGTAAACCATCATAATGGAGACACTAGAGGCCAGTAAACCATCATCATGGAAGCACAAGAGGCCAGCAAACCAGTACAAGGGGTGCACTAGAAGCAGCTGCTATTGTAATGGGGCCCTGTACACCACAATACAGTAATAATGTTGGTGATGGAGATATGATGTTGGTGATGGATATTAGCAGCCATGTAGTGGGTCCCTGTATAGCACCACCCCATTAGAATGGGGGCTTTGGAAATGACCTAAATCATAATCAGGAGACCAAACAACCCAGTACATTATAATATCTAGGCTTGCATGCATAATGAAACCATCACAAAATGCTACATTAGAAAATTTTTTAGAAAGATTTTCTGCTTTTTGAGGACGCTCATGATTGTAGATTTGCTGTTAACATGCTCAAAATAAACACATACATGTTCTACTTCATGATATATCACGGTCATTTATTAGTCTCATAAAACACTTTACAATACAGATATCAACATACATGTATATTGTGTAATAGTGATTTTAATACAGCGTGAATCCGATTGATGAGTTGTCTCCCTTCACACAGTCCATACAACCTCCAGAACTATCCTAAATCACCTAAAATTTTTGTCAATAAAATTACTACATTACTAACATTACTACGCTTTAAGGATTTTTTAAAGCGGATGGCCAGTTGTCAAAATGGGAGATAAATATGTTATTCATATAACCAAAATTGCCACCTGTGTCATTGACAGCTAACAATATAATTTAATGGGGATGGTCATTGGTCAAAAGAGGAGATAATATGAACTAGTATCACCTAAATTGTCACTTATACCATTGACAAACAATACCATGGTGAGTACATCCAATTAAATGGAATGGTTTGTTAATGATATAGGTGGCACTGCCAGTTATATGAGTGACGGATTTATCCCCCTTTTAAGCTACTGGTCAACCCCATTAAAACCATCACAATTTTCTCAGAAAACATAAATTTGTTTGTTGATATGCTATAATACTTTCATAACAATCAAAAGAGGGAAAGAATTATCAATAATTATTTTTTACATGATTTACAGTAACTGACAAATTTCTAATAACACCAAGTGAACAGTTGAAATAAAAATATACAAGAGTAACAGATAGACCTACCTACACTAGAACAGATTTTTATGTAAAAACATTCCTTTTTATGAGTATTTTCTAACCATTATGTGTATTTTTGTGATAAAGCATAGCATAGAATTTGAATTTCTGAGAGTATTTTAATGGCCCCTTGGTGTATTCAACAAAAACTATGTGTACAAAATACTCCAGAATACCCCATGTAGGCAGGTCTACATAGATTAAGGGCTAGCACTTTTTATATAAAAAATTAAGATTCCCAGTGTAGGTCTATTACCCATGCCCTCCTCAGACAGACAGACAAGGTAGACAACTCATGGTTCTGGACAATAACTTATAACTAAGACTAATACTCCAAACACAGTCCTACTTATGGTGTAACATATTTATAGTTACACAATTCACAATATCTTTATTTACAGGTCGCAGTATCTTTGATATTATCAATAGATAAAATAATCCTGCTTATCCAACAGCTTTACAATAAATCTGCCTCTAGTTTTAATTTTAAATTTTACTCTTGATTTTATTTTCCTTATGATTTTATTTTACTCGTGATTTTATTTTCCTTGAGACTTTAATATACTCGTGATTTTATTTTCCTTGTGTCTTTAATATACTCATGATTTTATTTTCCTTGAGACTTTAATATACTTGTGATTTTATTTTCCTTGAGACTTTAATATACTCGTGATTTTATTTTCCTTGCAACTTTAATATACTTGTGATTTTATTTTGGTTATGACTTTATTTTCCTTGAGACTTTAATATACTCATGATTTTATTTTGGTTATGACTTTAATATATTCTTGATTTTATTTTCCTTAAGACTTTAATATACTCGTGATTTTATTTTCCTTGAGACTTTAATATACTCGTGATTTTATTTTCCTTCAGACTTTAATATACTCTTGATTTTATTTTCCTTGTGACTTTAATATACTGATGATTTTATTTTCCTTGCGACTTTAATATACTTGTGATTTTATTTTCCTTGAGACTTTAATATACTCGTGATTTTATTTTCCTTGTGTCTTTAATATACTCGTGATTTTATTTTCCTTGTGTCTTTAATATACTCGTGATTTTATTTTCCTTGAGACTTTATTATACTCGTGACTTTATTTTCCTTGTGACTTTAATATACTTGTGATTTTATTTTCCTTGTGACTTTAATATACTCGTGATTTTATTTTCCTTGTGTCTTTAATATACTCGTGATTTTATTTTGGTTATAAGACTTTAATATATTCGTGATTTTATTTTCCTTGAGACTTTAATATACTCGTGATTTTATTTTGGTTATGACTTTAATATATTCGTGATTTTATTTTCCTTGAGACTTTAATATACTCGTGATTTTATTTTGCTTCTGATTTTATTTAACTTGTGACTTTAATTTGCTTATGATTTTATTCAGCCTGAGGCTTGATTTTATTTATTTAGTTGTTTAATTTAAATTTTGGTTGTGATTAAATTTTTCACAGCTCACTTACTTGGCAGTTTGTTGACCCTAATATTACATTTTTGATATACCGATACATGCCATCTACACAAACAATGGCTAGTTACGTTCTCAGATATATTTTTATCCTATGTACAAAAGTAAAACAACTATATACAACAAAATTATCTTCAGCCAATTTGAAACATCTATCACAAACAAATTTAAAAACACACATATTAGATGTTATTATAAATGCTGTTTGATAAAAATAATAGGAAGTTAAAAATATTGAACCTAAATTAAAAAGATTGAATCTAAATTAAAACAATGAACATATTTCGAGATTGACATTGATATCAATGTTCCCATTTCATTGCATCATACAATTACAGGTTTTAAGGTTTTAATTAGACCTTTAATAAGTCAATTTTTATTAATAAAAATCTTAAAGATAATTAATATCATTCTGACAAATACACCATTTGTATATACATAATGAAAATAAAGCAAATTTTATTTTTCTTAAAAATTAAAAAAAAATTGATTAAAGAAAAGGTGGACAGAAAAAGACTCACAGGTACATGTAAATAAACTTGAACATGATTATATATGTACAGGTGTGAAAACACAGTTCTCACCATATATAAACCACACATCTACAGTCAGTATATGTTTAATATGGAATACAATATGTCCGTATGATATTTTTAATGTAGAGAAAGAAAATTTTGCTTGCCTCCACCGGGATTTGAACTTGGGTCTCTGGCTATCCTTAAGATATATATACATACGATATTGACAACATGTACCAATTTGATTGATTGGTGTTTTATACTATGCTCAAATGTATTTCGCATTTCCTCAATCACACAACAATCTGTTCAAATCAATATCCAATAACAATGAATTTGTACAGCTATATTCACACTAATTAAATAACAAGAATAGAAACACAGGATAGTAACAAGTTGTAATGAGAATAATGTCACAGAGACTGTGGATAGAAAGAGAGAGTGGATAGAAAGATAGTGTGGATAGAACAAGAGTGTGGATAGAACAAGTGTGGATAGAATGAGGGTGTGGCAGGAAAGAGTGTGGATAGAACAAGAGTATGGATAGAACGAGGGTGTGGCAGGAAAGAGTGTGGATAGAATGAGAGTTTGGATAAAACAAGAGTATGGATAGAACGAGAGTTTGGATAAAACAAGAGGGTGGGTAGAATAAAAGTGTGGATAGAATGAGTGTGGATAGAATGAGAGTGTGGATAGAACGAGAGTATGGATAGAACAAGAGTATGGATAGAACGAGAGTTTGGATAAAACAAGAGTGTGGATAGAACGAGAGTTTGGATAAAACAAGAGGGTGGGTAGAATAAAAGTGTGGATAGAATGAGAGTGTGGATAGAATGAGAGTGTGGATAGAACGAGAGTGTGGATAGAACGAGAGTGTGGATAGAACGAGAGTGTGGATAGAATGAGAGTGTGGATAGAATGAGAGTTTGGATAGACAGGGGTGTGGATAGAATGAGAGAGTGGATAGAGCGTGAGTGGATAGAAAGAGAGTGTGGATAAAATGAGTGTGGATAAAATGAGAGTGTGGATAGAACAGAAGTGTGGAAAGAACGAGTGTGGACAGAATGACAGTATGGATAGAACAGGAGTGTGGATAGAATGAGAGTCTTGGTGTTGGGGAGACATCTGTAGCTTAAGTAAATCTAACATGTGCATGTTATGAGTGTTCTTACTTTACTTGTTTACAAAATTGAGGGTGGTAGGGTAGGGGTGGGAGATTGGTAGAGTTGGTGAGAGGGAATAAAATGGTAGGATAGGGGTTGTAAAATGGTTGAGATGGTAAAATGGCAGTGAAGAGGTGAGATACAGTACTTTAGGGCCATATGGGTGAAATATAGTACTGGACTACTGGCGAAGGTGGGAGTAGAAAGTAGAGAGAGGGGGGAGGGGGGTGGTGAAAGGAGAGTAGGTATAATGTGGGCGGGTATGTGTGGAAGTAGGGTCGGATAGCATGCAAGCACCTGCACTTGTAGGTAGATTCTATTCATTATTCAAAGCCCTACATGTAAATGTACTTAAGGATAAATCACTCACATTACACTGCATCAATCCAATGAGTGATTGATTGATTGATTAATTATGTCACAATTAATTTATGTCACATTCTCCAATGAGTGAAGACAACACAATAGTCACTCCAGGAAGCAAGCACTGAACAGCCATAGGACAAGGACAATCACAGGACAAAAACATTACAAAAAACCCGCTTGATGTTACACTGTTAGTGGAGACACCACCATGCCCTGTTTCCACAAACCACTCTGGGTCACTATACTCAGAGTAGTTTCAGGGCAAATATTTCTTAATAAACAATTAAATTTGGCAAATGGACTAAAATCAGGGACTGCCTAATTTTCTGGAAAAGTAAACTGCAAATTGGACCAGTTTGACATTTAGGTAAAGCATTTAACCACAGATCCTTCCCTTGTTGGGAGGCCAAGGACATTTGACTGTGTAAAAGAACGAATAAAAATGTAATAAAAATGCTAAAAATGTCTGATATGTTGAAACCCGCAGGATAGATTCCTTATACATGTACATGTGTATTTAGACAAACATATGTGTAAACTATTTACCAAGATAATTGAAACAGCTGCTAATATAAATCAATTACATACATGTTATACTTAAAATCTTTATAATGTCAGTCAAAAACAGCTGCAACATTTAATATAAAGCAACTGTAACTAGAAGTCAAAATGTAAGTTATTATCAGTCAAACAGTTGGGATTTTCAAGTTTGAGTAAAATTAAGTTAGTAAAAACATTAAAACAATAAAGCAAAAGGAAGCAGAACAGGTATTAAACGATCTGAGCATCAACACATAGAGCTATCATAATACATCTGCATACAACCGGGTAAAAGATAACACAATCTCATGAAAAGCAAATTAAATCAGCAGGCAATTTTAGCAAAAGCTAAAGTATTTGAATACAATGAGCTGAGTAGCTAGCATATCCCCCACTTTTGACTGGCTTTGAAAAATATGGTTCTCTCAAACGTGATGAAATAGCCTTTTTTATTTAGTTTTTTTCTTCTTCTAGGAGTCAAGACGATGATGGTATAGCTAATAACACTCTGTGTTTATTTATCTGGGAATGTGTAATTCACAATAAACATGTCACAACGGACACGATACAGGGCATATGTAGCAGTCATATTGTAGTTTCGAATTTTGGTTGAACCATCCATCCCAATCTTACTAAAATCAGATGAAAATAGCTCACCGTCTTTTGTTTGTCGCTGATATTATGATCTAACACAAACACTGGCCAACTTGTGTTCAACTAGGTCAAGCCTGCTGGGGTTCATGAAAGGTTACTGTCCAAGCTGACCAGTAGAAACCCAGCTTACAGGAGGCCATTGTGAACAACGAATCAGGCTGAGAAAAGCTAGACCTGAATAAGTAATGTATTTTGTTGCATGTTGTGATGTATAGTGAAGATAGAATATGCTGGATATCGGCATAACAGGTAAGATCAAGTTACCTGTAAACTCTGATTCGTCTGCAGAAATCTGCGACATTTACAAACCTAGCTTAGGAAGCAGCTCTGTGATTGTTCAATTTTGCAAACCAATTCACACCATTCGGTGATATTACCATCATGATATTAGCGACAAACAAAAGACGTAAAGCTATTTTGATCAGATTTTAATTAGATTGCCATGCATCCTTGCAAGTGCCAGAGATGAAACAGCATTCCAAAACTTATGTTCATCTGTAAATCTGTTTTTAATTTATGGGGTTAACAACACATACAAATGACCCAATTGAAGAAATAACGTCCATTTGTGAAATGGAATCACATCTGCAATGTACATTCCAAGTTTGATTGATTGATAAGTGTTTTACACCATGCTTAAGGGTATTTCACCTATATGACGACGGTGTATTCCAACAATAATTGACACTGGCACAACCAAGATGTGAAGCATTTCCATAATGTTGGAAAGTTAATCCAACATTAGCCCTAAGTAAAGACAGCATTGCTACTCTTCACACAAACTGCCCTAAACCAGAGGGTCATTCCAAGTTTGAAGGTAATAAACCATTTTTTAAAAAAATTATAATGTTCACAACACATAAACATAATAACTGTGCAATTTTGCAATGGTGGGCATATTATTTTGCTAAAATTGGTGAAACTCAATCCCATCTCATCGTGGCAGGATTAACGTACATGTACATAATACAACATGTAAGTTGATCAGTGAATTTTTTTCGCTCCAATTTATCATGTTTTAACATGATAAACTGACAAATGGATAGCAATTCACATCCTCCTTACCAAAAAAAGAGACAAGTATACAATTACCCTTGATAAAGGGTCATAAAAATGGGACTGTTTGAAACAAATTTCAAGAAAATAATAAAAATTGGCACAAAGCAGATTAAATGAGAAAAACACAGTTAAGCAAGAAAAAAAGCTTAGGAGATACATGTATTCCAGCGTGAGTCATTAAAGTCATATATACAAAAACATAAAAGTAAAATTATTCAACTATGCAAATATATGTGTTTAATATATGAGTTTAACGTACAATGAATATTAAAAGGAAGGTTGCCAAACCCCATAAAATGCTGCTGATCAAATATCCACTAACCTTGTCATTCAATTGTTTTGAATTATGTTAGATCCAACAGCTTTTAACTGGATTGTGCTCAACACAAGGTTAAGTCATTAATTTTTATTAATATTTACAACCCTAAAGTCCACTTCATGATTTACAAGTACCATAACATAGAGAGAATGGGGTTAGCCAGTGACAAAGAAGGGAGATAAATCTGTTTCTCGTGTAACTGGCAGTGCCCCCTACATGTATGTCATTGACTGGCAATACAATTTAACTGAATATTCACACAAGTCTATTTCTAGTCAATGAGAAAGATGCCACTTCCTGTTATATGAGTAACAGATTTATCTCCCTTTTTAGCCACTGGCCTACCCCATTGTACTAAGTTCTTACAAGAAACCAACCCTGAATGCCACTTGCAGCATCCACATATCTGATGTATTCCAGCATCAAGTGGATTAGAGCATGGGATGCAATGTTCGTTTTCTTTTTGTAATTGGGGTTTAATGTCATACTCAAGGGTATTTCAATTATTTGACAACTTACTCTACCTTATTTATTAAGGTGGACAAGTGAGAGGAAACCATGCAATAAAATCCTTGCAATAGTGAGTCGCTGCAGCAGATTACAAGGTGGTTTCTATGAGGTTTCTTCCACATTTCAACTTATTACTCGTGATTAAAAGTAGTCAATGTGTGAAATAGGATTGAGTACAGTATCAAACACCAAAGTAGCATGAATCACAATACAATCCACTAAAGTAAATAATCGGATGATGTGATCTAGGAGGCCACGATAAACGGTTGACGTACTGCAGATGGATTCACATGTGTTCACAGAGTTAGTAATGATCAACAGTCTTCTGCTCATGAAACATGTTAGAGATGAACAAGTAAAGCCAAACCATTACCAGACGACACACTTCTTGCTGGGATTCATGGGGCTGTCCACAGGACACTTGAAATTCTTGGCAAACTCCTGGGAGTTTGATAAGGTACCAATTACCCTGTTAATAAAAACAAATACTACAATCAATTTGTTGGTTTGTTTGAGGTTTAACATCGTACTCAAGGGTATTTCACTTATACGATGACGGATTGTCCACTTAACACTGCCTTATTGCAGTGGAAAACCGAGAGGAAACCTCGTAAAAACCAACCCTGCGATTGCCGGAGCCACAACGTGTGACTCACTCATATACCTGATGGTCAACAGGCAGACTAAATGCCGTGAACGATACATCGAAGCAGGATTAGTAAGCGCACACGCTTCCACTAAGCCACGGCCGCGGGCCAATTGACATTAGTAGTAGAAGTGGAACTGTTCTCAAAAATTGATTGTTTGGTGTTTTACAGTGTTTAAAGGTATTTCACTTATATGACGGCGGTGTATTCCAACAATGATTGACACTTGTACAACGAAAATGTGATACGTTTCCATAATGTTGGAACAGAAGACGTTATGCAATGATGAAAATAAGTATTTTTTAACAGAAGAATAATGACTTCATACAAATGACTTAACACTTGTCACAATGAGGATCAATATATTTTGTGAAAATGATGAGAAAGAGAAATCTGGAGAAAATGTCACAGTGAGATTTTCAATCATGTCAGGAATTGTTTGGGACTTCAACATGTTTAAATGCATAGTAATCTATTCTTCTTTTTTTCCCCCTTTTCTTTTAATGATGACATACAATTACCTGTATTTTAGTGGAGTGGAGTATGGCATACCTGTATTATGGTAGACTGCATTAATTATCACACACCTGTATTTTGGTAGACTGTTTATTATGACATACCTGTATTTTGGGTAGACTGTTAAATAGTGACATACCTGAATTTTGATAGACTGTTAATTATATCATACCTTAATTTTGGTAGACCATTAATTATGACAAACATGTACCTGAATTTTGGTAGACTGTTAATTTATGACATACCTGAATTTTGGTAGACAGTTAATTATGACATACCTGTATTTTGGTAGACTGTTAACTATGGCATACCTGTATTTTGGTAGACTGCATTAATTATCACACACCTGTATTTTGGTAGACTGTTTAATATAACATACCTGTATTTTGGGTAGACTGTTAATTATGACATACCTGAGTTTTGGTAGACTGTTAATTTAGGACATACCTGTGTTTTGGTAGACTTGATAATTATGACATACCTGAATTTTGGCGGACTGTGGGGATCATTGAGAAGCTCTAAATGTGACATTTCTTCTGTTGATGATTCACACCACACCTGATAGAGAAAAATAGGTAAATTATTACACAATACATAAACACCAACTGTGTTACATTGCACAACTACTAATCTAACATAATATCTTAATTGTGGGAGTTATATATGAGCACTTCAATAAAGTAAAGAGTGGGCATCCTTACCTGAGCAAATCCGAGGAAGAAGAGTTGTTCGTTTGTTAAGTTCAGAGATGGTAAGGTCTTCTCTCGGCCATGAGCCTTGGTCCAGGTTCCATAAGCCTACATACAGAAATTACATTGATAAGATCAAAAAGGAGTTTGTTTGTTTTGGGTTTAAACACTATACCCAAGGGTATATTTCACTTACATGATGACGGATTGTCCACTTCACACTGTCCCTTGCTTAACGTTAACTGAAGTGAAACCTCATAAAAACCACCCCCGAAGATTGCAGGAGTCACGTGGTCACATGAATACATGGACGATAAATCGAAGTAGGATTAGTAAGCAGACACTTAAGCCAGCAACTCAAAAATATGGAAACAGGTTTCTTACTTCCTCTATTACATGTACTATCAACACTAACAGGAAAACTCTTATCTTAATATAATAACAAAAACTGCTGACAAGATTGTTATTATTGTGCTACTCTAGGTAGGCTAAGTTAAGTTGTTTTTGTTGTAAAGAAGGAAAAGTTTTCTGACACAGGCACAACCGAGATGTTAAGTGTTTTCATAATGTTAGAAAGTTAATCCTTCTCCAGTGCTCATTAAAGACAGCATTGCTACTCTCCCAACAAACTGCACTTAACCAGAGGTCTAAATGATACAAAGCATGCCAATTTCAGCCTTTTGTTATTCTTTGTCTTATAGACAACCAACCCTCTGGCAACAAGCTTTAGGTTACAGAAGCCTTTAATTGGCGAACTTACATGGAAGGCTGCTTTCAGTCCACCATTGTCCGCTATGTTCTCACCAAGGGTCAACTTTCCATTAACCTGAAAAAGTTGTCAAATCTTTAATACTTTTTCCAAAATGAAATATTTTCTCTTAAAATGATTGCCCAGAACATTTAGAGTAAACAGACATCAAATTCAGTGATATGTGTGTTGTTTTAGTATGGGCATTATAAAATGCATGCTGAATAGGAGATTTATGTTTATGTCTCCAGTCACTTTGGACACCTTATTTAAAAATTGGGTTGGCCAGTGACCAAAAAGGGAGATAAATGTGTTACTCATATAACCGAAATTGTCACCTATGTCATTGACAACTAACAATATAATTTTATGGGGTTGGTGAGTGGTCGAAAGGGGAGATAAATAAGTTCTCATACGACTGAAATTGTCACCTTAACCATTGACTAACAATAGCATGGTATGAATATGCAATTAAATCAAATGGTTAGTTATTAGCATAGGCGGCACTGCCAGTTATATGAATGACAGAATTATCTCCCTTTTTAGCTAGTAGCCAACCCCATTGTGCCAGCCCAATGGGTGAAGGAAATCACACTCCACATCACTGGCAACAAACAAAGACAGGACAAATACAAGACACTGACAGATTGTATTACAAAGGCATCATAAAAATAAATTACACCGGTGATCCATTAGTGCTGAGAGCACTAGAGCAACAGCTGGCTTGCATGAATAAACTTCACTGTTTATGTGGAGTGAACATACCTGTTCTCCATTGACAGTGTAGTCAGAATACTGCTTCGTCATACAGTCAGCTCTCTCGGTGAATCGCACCACTGAGGCATTGTTCCACCACGGCCGTAAATTACCAAATTTATCGTAGGTTCGACCTGTCAACATACAAGACATTTACCTGATCAAATTAATTGCATAGGTACGTGCAATTCAAAAGGAATACACATGGTGCCAGGTAAAATAGTGCATTTGATTGTAGACCAGTGCACCTGTTCTTACCAAATTTCAGAATTCTCATTAAAGTTTTCAGTAATTTGTGGACAGAATTTAGGAAAGCAAAATCTAATAAATAACCTAAGTTTGGTGATATTGATGAGCTGTCTTGTAACATCGAAAACTTTTAAATAATTTTTAAATTCACTGCTGTAGGTATGATACGGAGTCTGCTTAGGGTAAAAAATGAATCTTGCAATTATGAGATGAACTTGGCTGCAGCACAGTTGCTGTCTACATTATCATTATTGATACATGATACTATCACCAGAATAAGCAGTTAACAAATCGCTGCAAGCAATATGAGATTAAAAATATCTTAAGACAAATATTACCATGGAAAGTTTGTTTGATTGGGGTTTAACCTTATACTCAAGGGTAT